>OZ036014.1:680200-697700 GCA_964035015.1 Corallium rubrum
GGGCCACAAAACACACTGTTTCCCTCGGTGCCAGTAAATAAGTGTTTATTGTATTGTATTGTATTGTATTGTATTGTATTGTACTGTACTGTACTGTACTGTACTGTACTGTGTACTGTACTGTACTGTACTGTATTGTAGTGTATTACATTGTGTTGCATCTTGTCGTATTGTATTACATTGTGGTGGTGTTATGTGTTCCGTCGTGTTGTGTCACGTGCCATGTCCAACTACTGAGACAAGCTCGCTATTTTCGATGAACTTTTTCTTCGATTTTGCGGCTCAGACAACTTCAATTTTTACTGCGTATACATACCGTTCCTCCTCGTTTACCACGTTCGCCTTGGGCTCCCTGTGTTCCAGGTGGTCCCTATACAAGAAAATTCCAGTATCAATAAGTGTTGCTAAAAGCTTGTTACTCGTCTTTTATTCACTCCGGTCTCAACAACCCCGTCAAGAATCTCGCAAAACTGAAGTAACCAGTCTTATTCAAGTCTCAAAAACGTGTGTAATAAGAATTTCTCTTCACGCATGCGTCACGTTAAATGGCATCTTTCCACTTACCGGCGGCCCCATTCGTCCAATATCCCCAATAGCTCCTTGTCGTCCTTGATCACCCTAGAACGAAAATAAATCCCGGTCCTGATTAAAACTGAGAAGGGATGTCCACAAAAACCAAATTGCATTGAAATTAACCAATCAAAGGCCAGCTTTTGGCCAACCGTGTTTCATGCGATGGAAGCGAGCTTGGGACCAAACCTGATCGCTAAAAACCAAATTCAGGGAGATGACAAATATTTTGAAAGCCTAAAATGACTATTTTTGTAGAAGTACAACTAAATTTGAACATATTCACGGCTTTCTTTTAAAACGATAATTCTGAACGGTTTCTTGTCGTATTTCTGTATTTCTTGACTTTCGTGGTGTTCGGGAAGACGCTTTAATTGTCAGTTTTGTCAGGCTTACACTGGCCATTGTGTCACTTGGCCATGGAACAATGGCTGAGTATTGTAGAACAATGGCTGAGTATTGTAGAACAATGGCTGCTCATTGTTTTAAGACAAAATGGCTAGTCCACGCCTGAGTTTTTGTGCTTGCTTTATTCTAGAACTGATACGCGGCAAAGAAAAATAGATGGAACTTTTTCACGGAACGTTTGTGTTAGACCAAAACTGATTTAAATATATTTCAACATCCTTGAAGTTTATACTTTAATATTCTCCTCACCTTCGCTCCCGATGGCCCTTGTTCTCCTGCACTTCCCTTAAGTCCTTGTCTACCCTGCAATAATTCATGGAATTAACTTGAGAGTTTGTTGCACAAGTACGTTTGGATTTATTGAATTTGCCACTCAACGTGTGGCAGGAGAGAGGAACAGAACTTTCGTCCCAATTGACACCAAACTCCTATGTGTAGATAACTAAGACCTAGGTGTTGATTTTACGGAGGGAGGAAAACCGGAGAACCCGGCGAAAAACCCTCGGAGCACAGGAGAGACCAACTAAACTCTACTCACATAAGTCCCAAAGCTGGCGGAGTACGGGGTTATTCCCAAACGGTCACCCATCCAAGTACTAACCCCGTCCGACTGGGCTTAACTATTGGTGAGAGGCAGCGCCCTAACAGCACACGCCAATCGTGCTCCCCTACGGTAGCTTACGAAACTACATGGCTGGAGTTCTCCATATACACGCGTAAAAACGCACAATTTGTTCACGGTTGTCAACGGCGTGAACAATGTTGTGCTGCTGGCCGTGAACAATGTTGTGCTGCTGGCCGTGAACAATGTTGTGCTGCTCGCCGTGAAAAAGTTGTCAGCAAGTTGTTCACTTATGGTTCGAACAACTTGTTCACGGATAAATCAACAGTCATGAACAAGTTGTTTCAACAGCACATTTTTATAGCCAGCAACGTTTTTCGCACATGATACAACATGTTGTAACAGCATGACGAAGTAACAACGATGAACAACAATGTTACAACAACGGTGAACATGGTTGATGTATCAACACGTTCTTCGGTTGTTACAACATGCGTGAACAACGGTTGTTGTTTCATCAAGCAGTAACAACTTGTTGAAACAATGATGAACAATGTTGTTCATTTATCAATGTTGTTCACATATGTCAACAAGTTGTTACAGCATTGTTGCAAGTTGTTACAGCATTGTTCAGGCAACAATGCTGTAACAACTTGCGAGATTTTTACGCGTGTATACATCCCCTAATTGATATCCGGAACGATTCCGTTCTCCATTCACACTGGGGCTGGAACGGTGTATATGAATAGCTTTGATAAATATAACGGTGTATATAGATAGATTTTTATTTTAGCAGAGTAGCCCATTCAGCAGGGTGGCTGGTATTCAAAGGGGCCGTGTGTGTAATAAAATTAGTTATACAGTGTGTACCACTGTAGATCTCTTTCAAGATCGGAGCGGACATAGTTAATAGAAAATAGACATGGTTTGGAAGCTCAATAAAAGTCATTGTTTTATGTTTTTGTTCAGGTTTATGGAAATTTTTGCACTTTCACGGTTACTGAACATATTGTGTTTTCTGTATAATGAAGCAATCATCCAATAGCAACGTTTGGGTTCAATCACTCAACCATACTGTTTAAATATTAATAAACCTAAAACAAAGGATTTGGCACCTTCATGTACCTTTCAACATGAATCGTAGCCTGATTGTTAACCGCTTTGAAGTTTGCCGGGTTTCCAAACCATGTATATTTTCTTTTAGCAACGGGACATAAATTGTGCCGGAACACACGTTGGGGTGGCCAGAAGGTCTATTTTGTATTCGACGTTGAAGGTTCATCGTGCCTGTTTAAGGACGAACGAGAGCTCTTGTTCTGGCGGGAAGAAGTCGACTGCCTTTCACTCCTGTCTGAGTGCTCCAGACTAGCATTGTGCGGTTCTAGACGCCTGACTGCCGAAGCCGTTGTTCTTCCCATTCTTATCTCTACCAGGGGTTTCATTAATTTTGAAAGTAGCAGGCTCATTTTAGAAAGTAGGCGGCTGAACATGGAGGTAGCAATTTAGGACCGCATTTGTTGGGGTGGCGCGGAAACACCATTTCCAGCACTTTGCTAAAATTATTGTAGTGTCTGTATTGAAGATTTGAAGTCAATCTTAAGCAACAGTTCTCATCTTTTAGCCGTTGACGTCGTCCTGAAGACGTGAAAATGCTCTAAGTGGCGTTGTATAAAGAACGGGGACGGTGTTGGGATTACTCTAGGGAGTAAAAATTATTCATTCTCGTTGTTTTGCAAATATAATTATTTTGTTTAAATGACGTCGTCGTTGAGGTTGCCGTCCTAGATCTAAGGTCCCTAATACAGATTTAATACAGAAAATTATCAAGCGAGAAATTACAAATTTCCACAGAAACCAGCTTTCTTCACATTCAAGTTCATTTACGTTTTCAAGAGAAAATGGAACGGCTCAAAGTGAACACGTATACGGTATTTACAATTAAAATTTAAAACAAATGATTATGAAAGTAGCCGGCGATGATTTGGAAAGTATCCGCCGGAGTTCACCGGTTGCCGGCTTCTAATGAAACCCCTGCTCTACAATGATATATATATATATATATATATATATATATATATATATATATATATATATGTAGAGAGAGACAAAACTTTTTCAATTGTGATATAAAAATACTAGAATTAAAGGCACGAAACTAAAAGATACTTGACACCTAACACCTAACCTAATATACCACCTCACCCTAGGCCCCCAGAAGAGAAACACTTGTCTCGCTTATTTTCGTAAACTGAGACAGCGAGAAACTCCCAATATTCTTGAGAATGACTATTAGCGGTGGTAGAATTCACGGCACAAGAGCTATCCCGTGCAGTGTGAAGCCCGGGGCCTTAAAACCGCCTCACTCGTTCAGAACGTCTCTCTTAGACTATGTTGAACCATCTTGGACGAATTTGAAATTGATTCTGTAAATGTGACATTAGTTTGCACGAAGAGTGTTGTATCTTGTTGTGACGCCCAAAATTCGTCACAATTTTTAAAATCCATACTTACTGGATTTCCAGGTGCTCCAGGGGGACCATCATCACCAGGCGAGCCAGTTAGACCCTAAAAAAACATACACCATAGTTAGCCAATCACAATCGGTAGCACCACGACGTCACAACATAGCCAGCCAATCACAAATTAACTGGTCATTTTTTCTTCTTATAGTGTTCGTAATAACATACCTGAGGTCCTTGTGATCCCTTCGCACCATCATTTCCATCACTTCCAGGACCGCCCTACCAAAAGTAAGTCAAAACGTTATTTTCAATATAAACGTGAGTGAGAGAGTGAGAGAGTGTGAGAATGAGAGAGTGTGAGAGTGTGTGTGTGAGAGAGAGAGAGAGAGAGAGAGAGAGAGAGAGAGAGAGAGAGAGAGAGAGAGAGAGAGAGAGAGAGAGAGAGTGGAGAATGAATGAATGAATGAATGAATAAATGAATGAATGAATGAATGAATGAATGAATGAATGAATGAATGAATGAATGAATGAATGAATGAATGAATGAATAAAAAAATGAATGAATGAATGAATGAATGAATGAATGAATGAATGAATGCGTGCGTGCGTGCGTGCGTGCGTGCGTGAGTGAGTGCGAGAATGAGTGAGCGACTGCGAGAGTGAGTGCGAGAATGAGTGAGTGAGTGCGAGAGTGAATGAGTGCGCGTGTGCGTACGTGAGCGAGTGAAAAAAAATGAATGGATTTAAGCACCTTAGGTCCCGTGGGTCCTTGTGGCCCCTGTGGTCCTGCTGGTCCAGTCGGTCCCTAGAGCGAGAAATAATTAGTTTACCACAAGTTTTCTACTACAAATCATAGACCTTTCTAATCGGTATATAAAACAACAAAGACATTAAATTCTTACTTACCCGTTCTCCTTTTTGTCCGGGTGATCCCGGAGATCCAGAAAGACCCGCTGATCCCTGTAAAAAACATAAACTAATTGAGGTCCGCAATATCGCAAGAACGATGTGAGGCATGAGAGAATTGTCAACGCAAAACTTTCTTAATTTAAAGTGCTTATATCACTTGTGGGGTTTTAACGTACTCGAATAGAGCAGAAGAAGTTAGTTAATAAGTTATTTTGCCGTTTTTGATTTACTTTAATAGTTTCTGAGATATAAGCCTTTAAACATGCCAATTTCGGCTTTTCGCCAAAAATTTCCGTCGTTCATTTTAACACCTTGGTGGCCTGGGACTCAGGAACGAGTCAATCCAGAACAACTACGTTTCGGCTTATTGATTCACAAAAAACATATATTTGACTGAAAAATCGAAATGTCGAGCTCACACCCGTTTTGCAGTACGCACCAATCTCGTACCCAGAGCCTGCGATCCTTTTGGTCAGTACCAAGGAACGGAGACTCTGGGAAACTCCGATGAAAAAGTCCCCAAATCGGGGTCTTTGGTCCCAGTCCTCTGGTTCCCAGTTCCTCATATAGATTTGTAACTGTCATGTTGACGATCGTTCGCTAGTCCGAAGACCAGGGAAATATTGTTTACCGATGAATAAAATCAATATGTTTTACAAGGCTCTCGACAAAGCATTTCATGTAAGAATGGCCATTCTTTGCTTTTCTCCTAATCGTTGACGGGATGATTTGAGCCGTAGGTTTTATTTGTCCGCGTCGGCCGTGATCGGTTCGGCTCAGCTGCTCAGGTAAGGAATTGTACTTTCTGTTAGGAATTTTGGCTAAATTATATCGACCTTGCATTCTCCAATGTTATTTTTAAAGTTCTGATACGAAACTGCGAATAAATACGAGACGAATCAGACGACAGATGTTGTTTGACGACAAAGCGACAATAATAATAGTTTTAACTTGTAAATTATCGGGATTTTCACTGTTTTGAATTATTTCATGTGTTCAATTGTATATTGGATTTGTCGTTTATAATTATGTGTTACAGAACGTTGATAAATCAATTAAACAGGTTAGCAACGTGCACAGAATTTTAATTTTCACTGTTATTTATTGCTGGGTCGAGATTGATTGAACTAACCAATCAGGTGCCGAGTTTCATCGGAGTTTCCCAGAGCCTCCGTTCCTTGGTACTGACCAAAAGGATCGCAGGCTCTGGGTACGAGATTGAGTACGCACGAGAGTTCCAACTAAGAAAACAGTCGGCTTAGGTTTCTGAGTCCCAGGCCCCCAAGGTGTTAAAATGGACGACGGAAATTTTTGAGAATTGGCATGTTCATGCAGATGCCAATATGTCAAGAACTATTTGACTAAATCAAAAACGGCAAAATAACATATTAACTGATTTTTTCTGCTCTATTTAAATACATTGAAACCCCACAAGTGATATAAGCACTTTAAAGTGTATAGAATAGAGATTAAGTTTAAGATTAAGTTTTAGTATTTACCTGTACGCCAGATATACCAGATTCTCCCTTCTTTCCTGTTCCACCTGGAAGACCCTGCGCGAGAACAGATAAACAAGTTATTTAATACGATTAGTAGTAATGTCATATTTTACCTGTTTGTCACCATGACGCAAACTTGAAAAACTTCTTGGACAAATTCAAGTTCACATGATTAAAATTATCGTGAATATAACACACGTCAAAACGTGGCTGAATAGTCCGTAAGAAAATGCGCTAATGACTTACTATTTTAACGTTTTATGAATATTATTCCTTTTCTTTGCACACAAATATAATTTTTGTCTTGCACGAAGCTATTAATTGAGCGGTAATTTAATACCTGACGCTGTGCCTTTAAATCATTATAACTGTATAAAAATCACGCCATTAATTCATTATAACTGTTACCGCTCAATTAATAGCTTCGTGCAAGACAAAAATTATATTTGTGTGCAAAGAAAAGGAATAATATTCATAAAACGTTAAAATAGTAAGTCATTAGTGCATTTTCTTACGGACTATTCAGCCAACGCCATTAATTCATTATAACTGTTTATAAAATAAGGTGTCCTCTACGCACGTTCTGATCGGCTGGGCTCCGTGCATTTAGAAGAGAACAGAGATCATGAATGACGTAAAATGGCGTAGAATGGCGTCAGCTGCCCGCAAAAGCCCGCCAAAACTACCACCTCACTTTTAGCTTGATTTTTTTTCACATTTTATAAAACAAATAAAACGTATAGCTCCTGTGAATATGTCTTATAAAGGTACATTTGAGAACATGAAAGAAGTGTAAAGGCACTCGGCGATACTTCTTTCGTGTTCAAATGATGTCAAACGTGCTTTTATAAGAGTACATATGCACGGAGCTTTATGTTTTATTTGTTAAATAAAAACACTGCATAAAACGCAATGCAATACGCCATCGTACGCCATGCATGTATACAGTAAAGAAAATTTGCGCTTCTAGTTTGATTTGTTTTAACCTATTGTCGACGAGTTATTTGATGAAAGAAGTAGAAAACATCTTTTTCCGTGTTTCCATACAATTCTAGAAACACTTGTGGAAGTTTGGGAGAACTCGAAATAGTATAGAAACACACGCTCTGCGCGCTCGTGTTCCCACTGTAAGTTTTCGTTCTCCTAAACTTTCACGCGTGTTTCTATAACTTAGGTACAATGTCGCTTGTGACGTCACGCATGACATTTTCCGAAGGCGTTTCCAACAATGCGCCATTTTGGCCTCGTTTACATTATTACGGTGCGGTGGTGGTCCGGATTGGGGTGAGCGTTCCGTAGCAAACAAATCGCCTGTTTACACTATGACGCTACGGTAAATTTTGGGGTGCTAAGCTAAGCGTAGTGACTACGCAACCTCGTCCCCAGGGCATTTTGCCTCCACGTTGGGAGGTCGGCGAAAATGGCCCTGGCATCGGCTGGTCGATTCTACAATCGGATTGGCCGGTTTAAAAACTTGATTAATTCAGATACAGTGTAATTTATTCATCAAAATATGAATTGCAATAAATCCACTCTGCGAAGTTCATCCAAAGAATTGTAACGATAGCTTTGGTTAAAGTCAAGAACAACATTAGATATATGTTTCTTCCCGACATTTAAATGTATCCTGGATAATCGTGGGGAGTATCATGATGAATAATGCTAGCCAGTTGTATTTATGATAAAGGTTCACATGAGTGATTCGGCAGAGCGTTAAATATTTCTTATTTATTATTCATGTATACGTATTATACAAAAACGAAACACAAAGACCGCATAAATTTTCTTGCCAAAACACCCCAAAATTCTGGGTGTCACGTGACCAGCCCATGCCAGGGCCATTTTCGCCGACCTCCCAACGTGGAGGAAAAATGCCCTGGGGACGAGGTTGGTGACTACGCTACGGAAAACCACTCCGGAATAGTGTAAACACAATAAACAAACGTAGTGATTTTTCGACGGAAGACTGACCGTACCGTAATAGTGTAAACGGGGCCTTTGAATTTGAAACGATTTCCAGTTACAAAAAATCTATATCTCCAAAACTTTTATAGTCCGTTTCAGCTGGCTTTTGAAATCCGATACGTATAATTGAAATGACCATTCCGAACTACGTTGCAATGTTCCGAACTACGTTGCGAGGTAGATACAAATTTAAGTCGGCAATTTGTTTTTGGTTAACCAAGTATCTATTATTATATTCTATACAACAAATAATCTTCTTCTCCTTGATTTTACCAAAGGATTCAATTCAAAGCTTATTAAATTCGAACTTCACGACGAACTTCACAACAAACTTCGCGAACTTCCGTACCAAGTTCCCAACCTTCCAACGAATGTTGACAAACGAATTTCAAAAGCAAGCTGAAATTGACTATAAGTTATTAGGGTGTTACTTGTTACAGAAGATGGCCACTTAATAAAGCTGTTTGCTCATGGTAGTTGGACTGTATAATTTAACTTACTCTGCCACCTGGTACTCCAACAGGTCCCTGATCACCCTTGTCTCCTCGATCACCCTGAAATACAAAGTAAGAAAAAAATGATATATCTCTATTATTTCTCATCATCAGAACAGCAGAACCAATCAACAACGCATTAGAAGGCGACGTAACATTCCGGTACTACACCTTTTGTCCACTTCGTCCAGCCGGGCCTTGAGGTCCCTGTGCGCCTTGTTCACCCTACAAAATCACAAAATAGACTTCCGGAACGCGAATTTTGATACTTGACGACAAATGAGGAAGATGCTTGGACGTATTATTGTTACAACCAATGAAATTCAAGCTTGCAATCATAATTGACCAATCACGGTTCAGATAGATATAGTTGGTCTGTTATTATATCTATGCCATACAACATTTAGTACCATACCATACCTTATCACCAGCATTTCCCGGGGCACCTCGTGCACCAATTCCACCAGCTGGTCCCTAAAAGATCGTTCCAACAAAATTAGATTTAAAAACAAAGGGAATTAGCACTTCTAAATACCGTAGTTAGAAAGCGCATGTCAAACTTAGTTATCAACGAAAACTTAGTTATCACTGAAATTTAATAGGAGGTTAATAGGCCAAACGCAGAAAATACTTCATATAATCTTAACACGTACAACTCCGGTACAATGACTAGTATCACTTACTTGTCTTCCTGTGTCACCTCTGTCGCCTTTTGCTCCGGTTGCACCTGTGGCTCCCTAGGATTAAAGACAAATCAGTTTTAATTAAACACAAACATTGACGCGCGCGTGTGTGTGTCGGCTTGAGCTGGGTTATCGACTCGACTAGGCCGGAGTCGACAAGACATATAAATGAGTCGACGTATGACTTGACTCAAGAGTGAATCGAATCGACTCTACTGCACTCTACTGCACTCTATTCTACTCTACTCTACTGCACTCTACTGCACTCTCCTGCACTCTCCTGCACTCTCCTGCACTCTACTGCACTCTATTCTACTCTACTGCACTCTACTGCACTCTACTGCACTCTACTGCACTCTCCTGCACTCTCCTGCACTCTCCTGCACTCTACTGCACTCTATTCTACTCTACTTTACTCTACTGCACTCTACTGCACTCTACTGCACTCTACTGCACTCTACTGCACTCTACTGCACTCTATTCTACTCTACTCTACTCTACTCTACTCTACTCTACTCTACTCTACTCTACTGCACTCTACTGCACTCTACTGCACTCTACTGCACTCTCCTGCACTCTCCTGCACTCTACTGCACTCTACTGCACTCTACTGCACTCCACTGCACTCCACTGCACTCCACTGCACTCTACTGCACTTTACTGCACTCCACTGCACTCCACTGCACTCCACTGCACTCCACTGCACTCCACTGCACTCCACTGCACTCTACTCTACTGCACTCTCCTGCACTCTCCTGCACTCTACTGCACTCTACTGCACTCCACTGCACTCCACTGCACTCTCCTGCACTCTCCTGCACTCTCCTGCACTCTCCTGCACTCTCCTGCACTCTCCTGCACTCTCCTGCACTCTACTCTACTGCACTCTACTGCACTCTACTGCACTCTACTGCACTCTACTGCACGCTCCTGCACGCTCCTGCACTCTCCTGCACTCCACTGCACTCCACTGCACTCCACTGCACTCCACTGCACTCCACTCCACTCCACTCCACTCTACTCCACTCTACTCCACTCTACTCCACTCCACTCGACTCCACTCGACTCCACTCTACTCCACTCTACTTCACTCTACTCCACTCTACTCCACTCTACTCCACTCTACTCCACTCTACTCCACTCTACTCCACTCTACTCCACTCTACTCTACTCTACTCTACTCTACTCTACTCTACTCTACTCTACTCTACTCTACTCTACTCTACTCTACTCTACTCTACTCTACTCTACTCTACTCTACTCTACTCTACTCTACTCTACTCTACTCTACTCTACTCTACTCTACTCTACTCTACTCTACTCTACTCTACTCTACTCTACTCTACTCTACTCTACTCTACTCTACTCTACTCTACTCTACTCTACTGCACTCTACTGCACTCTACTGCACTCCACTCCACTCTACTCTACTCTACTCTACTCTACTCTACTCTACTCTACTCTACTCCACTCCACTCCACTCCACGCCACTCCACTCCCCTCCCCTCCCCTCCCCTCCATTCTACTCCACTCCACTCTACTCCACTCCACTCCACTCCACTCCACTCCACTCCACTCCATACTGGCCGATAAAAACTATTTTCCTATACGATTTTTCCCTTTTCAGATTAATACTCAGGCCATAATTTATTCTAACAATGCAAAAGATTTGGTCTGGTAATTCATGATTTGGTAAGTAATTCATACCAGTTGTTCAGTAGTTCACCATCTCTTCATAATAATATCTAATTCTTCTTACCGGCAAGCCCACGTTCCCTAAAGGTCCCTGCGCTCCCCGTGGTCCATCTGATCCCTTCTCTCCCCGAGGCCCTTGTGATCCTTGTGGACCTCGTTCTCCATTTGGTCCCTATATAAAACAGTTCCACATGTTTAAAACAAAATAACCACAATGCAACCACAATGCAACCGCATCGCAACCACAACGCAACACAACGCAACACAACGCAACACAACGCAACACAACACAACACAACACAACACAACACAACACAACACAACACAACACAACACAACACAGCACAGCACAACCACAGCCACAGCCACAGCCACAGCCACAGCCACAGCCACAGCCACAGCCACAGCCACAGCCACAGCCACAGCCACAGCCACAGCCACAGCCACAGCCACAGCCACACCACAACACAACACAACACAACACAACACAACACAACACAACACAACCACACCGCAACGCAACACAACCACAACACAACCACAAGGCAACGCATCGCAACGCAACGCAACGCAACACATAGAATATAACTTACAGGTGGTCCCATTTGTCCCTGAGGTCCTGATGGTCCCGGTGGTCCTTGAGATCCCTACAATAAATGAACGAGTAAGTATTCAAAAGTGACAAAAGTAGTAAAGCCTCGCCATCGAACTTACCGGTGCTCCAGGATCGCCCGATTTCCCTGATTCTCCTGGGTTACCTTGATTTCCCTAACCAAAAACGGAAAAAAAGTTACTGTAGATTTTTTATACATAGTTTTTGTACACTAAAAGTCGTGTGTCCGTAACTCGATGGAAGTATACAAAAGTTTACGCCATTATGCGCCATCAGTCCACGGTCGGTTGCCTACAAATCATTTGTAGTTCGCTAGAATTTGGCGTTAAACAGAGTAAAACAGCAAAGGGGCCGTTTTTGGCCATCTCGGGCAGGAATGGGTAAAAAAAATGCGATCAACTACAATTACCGCTACTTGTGAACAGATGTAGTTTGATGTAGTTTGCTGCTGACTACAGCTATCATTTCAAAAAGGCATCCTGCAAAACCACAACGGACCAATGTTTCGAGAGAACTATATCATTATGCTTTTTTTCTTTTGCTTTTTTTTTTTGGGGGGGGGGGGGGTAGGGGATGGGTGGAGATGAACTGTAGGGGTATATGGGGGTATACTATACAAATAAATGACAACCTACCTTTTCACCATCTTGTCCGGGTGCCCCTGTTGGTCCAGCAGGTCCTTCTTCACCCTAAAATAAAACATGACCCAGAAACATCAACCGCGTGGCACTAATACACAGCACATTTATAGGTTGGATTTATATGACGTCACATTTCAGTTGGCATCACATTTCATCAGATGACATCACACTTCAGATGACGTCATATGAATTTTTGATGATGTCGCATTTTAGATGACGTCACATTTTAGATGACGTCCATTTTAGATGACGTCACATTTTAGATGACGTCACATTTTAGATGACGTCACATTTTAGATGACGTCACATTTCATGACGTCAATATTCTGCTGGAATAAGTTATACTTACAGGTGCACCTGGCTTCCCGTCGGATCCTGAGTCTCCCTGAGCCCCCTCTGGTCCCTGTAAATTAATAAAGAAAAGAAGAGCTAGTTACCATGTGGTGAATAATATATTTTTCTTCTTTGAAAGTTTTCATGGCGATAAAGTAATATAAATAAGTTTTGTGGAATAAAGTTACAGGATAAATCTGCTGTTGCCAAACACGCTTGGAAGTATGACCATCGTGTTAAGTGGGAAGAGTCGTCACTCTTAGCCAGCGACAAGCAATACTTCACGCGAAGGACACAAGGGAGTCTATTGAGATTGCAAAACATCGCACTATTTCTCAGGAAGGACAGCCATTAAACAGCACGTGGTGTGCCCTATTTGGAGAACATTCTTGATTTTGTTTTCTAATTAATAAAATTAACGTGATACGCCATTGTATTCTTACGTGATTTAATTGATCAGTTGCTTAGTTTATAAATGACGTGAGCCAACAACTTGTTGTCATTGCTCTGATGAAGGCCTGAGTCAACAGGCCGAAAGCTTAGCAAAGAAATATTTTACGTGGTGTTTCCACAAAACTTATTTATAATATTTTTCTTCGTTTTGACTGAACCTGACTCGAAGAAACTGATTGAAGTTTCAGACTTACGGTGTCTCCTTTCTCCCCACCCGGTCCTTGTGCTCCTTGAGGTCCAGGTCGTCCCTAGGAGAAAGAGATTATCAATGTTTTCAAGATATGTATTCAAAACACATGCGCTTTTAAGTTTTAAAACCCCACCCCCAACTTATAATACTAAACTGGATCAATCATGTCGCGGCTTTTGCCTAGTTTCATTAGAATTAACTATTTGGCAGCAAATATGTCGTCAAACTTCAGTGAATCTCATTATTTTCGCGATTTTCTGCGTCACCAAACTCAAAAAACCCCAAACACTTGTCAGAATCGCCTAGCTTATAGGCTAACCTGACACGTACTAGTGTATTGCCACAAAACGGATCTCACGTCATTCAGGGCTAAATTCACTTGTACGTGTGCGCATGCCTTTAATGCGCGAAAGTTTCAGCCAATAGAAAAGCAGGAATCGTTAGTGGTTACCTGGTCCATATCCTTTGATAGGGCCAGGGTACCAAGCTAGATTGTAACACGCAAATCAAAAGCTCATGCACGATCGGAAATCGCATAGAAAATCGGCCACTTTCATGGGGCAGTTCCACGTGCGTGCTGGCTCAAGTGAGTTCTGAGGACATTTGAAACTGATGAATTTGAGAAGGGTAATGGGTTCGCAGTTCGTACATCGCGAAAATTCCACGAGTTGTCAACAAACCGTATTCTATGGCAAGCCCAACCTTCGTGCTATGCGCTCGTGGAAGAATTATGGTCGAGCGATGATTTTGAGTGGAAATGTTTGACTTTGAGCTTGGGGTGTCCTCGCTCCTGTCGGCCGTGTATTGATGACGTTTACACGCAAGATATTCGTTCTACGCATGCGTAGCTAATACGGGTCAGCCCGTACTTCGCGAGCCCCGACAGCCACCATTTCCGATCGTGGGTACGAGGCTGTCGAGACTCGAGGGATACTTACAGGTTGACCAGCAGATCCCGCTTGTCCAGGAGCGCCAGCAGATCCAGGTGGTCCCTATAAATAATACAAAGAGAATCCTGCTTAAGGTGGCTCCATACAGTTTCTTGAAAAATGGAAAATACAAGTTTGAGAGTCCAAAACACGTTCATAAACAATTCGGAAAAAGAATAAAACTAAATGTTATGCATAGTTAAACAGTCGGACAATCAAAAACTGTTACCAAATAAATAGCAACTGTTGTTGCTATGGCAACAATGACATTTCAAAATGGCTGCCAATTACCTTTCAAACTAATTTAATTCGAGAAAAACTTTGGTGACCCCCAATTTTTTTTTCATTAAAACTTTCCAGGAAGTATGAGTAATCAATAGGCCGATTTTAAAAAAATTCTGTAGAACGAAATTTTTTAAAAATTAACAAACATGATTTTTCCGAGAAAAAAATTCTTCCTTCTACAGAATTCTTTTAAAATCGGCCTATTGATTACTCATACTTCAAGAAAAGTTCTAATCAAAAAAAAATTGGGGGTCACCAAAGTTTTTTTCGAATTAAATTAGTTTGAAGGGTAATTGGCAGCCATTTTGAAACGTCATTGTTGCCATAACAACAACTGTTGCTATTTATTTGGTAACAGTTTTTGATCGTCAGACTGTTGAATTATGCATAACATTTAGTTTTATTCTTTACTGGAATTGTTTATGCACGTGTTTTGGACTCTCAAACTTGTATTTTCCATTTTTCAAGAAACTGTGTGGAGCCACCTTAATCCGGACTCAAAATGATCAAAATACCAAACTTTTGAATTCTTACTGGTTGTCCAGTTACGCCAGCCGATCCCTCGTTTCCTTTTGGTCCAGGAGCACCCTAAAGTTGATTTGAAGAAAAAAAGAAAACATTAGGAGACGCTTGTGATGTCGTGTCGCCAGCATTTATAAAAAAAAACCCCGTTATGCGGCCCACAAGTTGAACGGCGTTTTCGAAAATATTCGTTTAGTAACTTTACGATGATTGTTTACGTGTGGACGGAAGGCGTGACGGTCTAGGACAGTTGCTCAAACTCATCAATAATTCCTGAGATAATCAGCCAATTACAATAGTTCATTTAATCACCTGATTGAAGTTGGATACTCTAGTAAAACCCAAGATTTAGACCAAATCGTAGTTTCATTTAGGCCCACATGCAAATTAGTTTCCTATTCAATTTGGGCCCCAATGCAAATTACATCGTGTCTATTAAAGCATAACGGGAAGATAACATAGGCTGGGACTGTTTTTTCATGTTTTGAGTTCATTATTTTTGGACACTACGTTTAGGATTATTGTCAAGGATAATCGATAAGCAAAGTTTATCCTTATAGAATATCTAAACATTAAAAATTTCTGAAATCAGAAATGTTATGTTTACTACGGCTGCTTCAGCCTCATGTTATAAATGAACTACGTTTTATCCCGACTCAGACTGTATGCGCAGTCGAAACTCCGATTTCGTCTATTAGATTAAAACCGGTGTCCATCTAATTCTTAAGATCTTAATTATCTATGCAAAATAAACAAGTTGCTGTATGAATAAATTTTACCCACACAATGAATAAAATATCATGAGGGTTTATTTTAATTGCATTTTCCAATTGAAATCGCTCGATTGAGATGTAATATTTCATAAACGAGTGCGAGTGTTTTACCAGGGTTTCCAAACACGCGAGAACAATTGAATTCACGAGGCTGTTCACCAAGCGATTTTTATAATTGTTCTCGAGAGTTTGTAAAACACGAAAGGCAATAAAAACACGAGGCCGGCACGGCCGAGTGGTTTTTGTTGTCGTTCCCAGAGCCCACGTTCCACGTTCCCCTTGCCCAGCGGGCGGGAAACGAGCGGAAGAAGAGTAATCATGTTCATCAGCCAATGAAATATCGATGTGAAACAGATTATCCCAGAGTCTCTCGTTTCCCGGTGGGGAACGTGGGCTCTGGGAACGAGATTGCATGACACCCAAAAAAAGAAAAACCGAGCCGAAACCTAGACTCGGCCTACCACAGGTAGCCCGAGTTAGAGATGGAAAAAGTATTCAACCTTCCTCCGGATGGGTTTTTAAGTTTAGATAACCTTCCTCAAAATATATAGCGAGAATTTTGTGTTTTGCAACGTTCATAAATACTGCGTGACTTTTACAGTACCTTGGTTTTCTAGGTTTTCCTAGGTAAGCTTTGGCATACTACAATAGCTACTAATAACTGACCACTGCTGACTGACAGCCTACTAACTACCCCCGACTGCTGCGAAGATACAGACATTACAGCAGACATCAGCGTACATGTCTCACACATGTAACTGCTGCCACTGCCAGTGCTGCATAATTGTTCGTTAGCCAGTGTTTTGCTGCAAATCGCTTTTCTTCTCGACACCTTGCTTGATCAATTGTAACTTTCTCAGATTACCGAATGTGTTGTTTCACGTGTTTTCACTTTAAACCTTCCTCACTAAAGTAAACCTTCCTCCGGGGGGCACCCGCATACCCGCAGCTTTTTTCCAACTCTGGCCCGAGTAATAGATACTCACCAGAGGGCCTCGTGATCCCTTAGCTCCAGGACGACCAGTTGGTCCCTTAAAAGTAAAGAATGAAGGTCTCATTAGAAAGGTCTCGATTGACAGAACTCTCCTTTGAGTTTTGTACTTACAGCGTCACCCGCTGATCCAGTTTCTCCAGCAGGTCCTCGATCTCCCTAAAACAAATTGTTCAGAAAAAAATTAACTTCAAAATTTTCAAAACGACCTTACCGTAAAGTTCCGAAAAGGGCGGCTATTTTTTCGTGGTGAAATTTGCGTTGGAAATTATAGAAAATTTATTTGAGGACTTTTTTGGTAGACGTTGGCGCGCTAGTGTACGAATGTATCAAATAATGCATTTAATGTATCAAATAATGTATCTAATGTATCAAATAATGTATCTAATGTATCAAATAATGTATTTAATGTATCAAATAATGTATCTAATGTATCAAATAATGTATCAAATAATGTATCAAATAATGTATCTAATGTATCAAATAATGTATCAAATAATGTATCAAATAATGTATCTAATGT
>OZ036014.1:702700-710200 GCA_964035015.1 Corallium rubrum
TTGGTAAGTCTTAGCGTTTGTCTGTTGTGTACTTTCCCTTGATAAACGTCGAAATTATTCAGCAAAACTCGAGCTATATAACAAAACACTTAATGTCTGATCCCTCGGGAAACAGTTAGTTTTGTTTTCCCTCGAGTCTCGATGTTTCCCTCGACTTCGTCTTGGGAAATATCAAGACTCTCGGGAAAACAAAACTAACTGTTTTCCTCGGGAGCAGACATTAAGTGTATATTGTTTAACATTAAAATAAGAGTAGTTGGGAAACGATGCGAAACTTTGAGGTGCGAAGGGCTGAGAAAACGTCATCGCCTTCGCACCAATCCTGATCACGCCATTCACGTAGAAAATCCTTTGTCTGAAAAAATCGATTTTTGCAAAGGAGGATCTCGGAAGAACTTATTATAAAACGCAAGAACCAACCTTTGAACAAAGAAATTAAGTGCTATATTGCACATTTCCTTTGGAAATAACTTAACACTATAAAACTTAATGTACGCTTCGGACAGTTCGCTTTTGCCCTGATGGTAACTTTCTAGTTGAAAACGCTTGGCCCTTCCTTTAATAAAAGTTTTTAGCCTTGTATATATGTATACTGTAGAATCCCGAAAGTAGCGCCCCCCCCCCCTTACTTTCGGTTTTATCCGCTGTTGGGGGCCGCTACATTCGAGGAGCCGCTACTTACGGGTGGCCGCTACTTTCGGGTGGTAAAATACGTTAACATAATGTGGGAATATTATTCTTTTTTCCTTCCTATATTTACCACATTTAATATGCTTTAGTTTTTCCTTATGCCATTTCATATAGCGGGAAGAGACGTATTTTTTTATCTCTACATATTTATGGATCCGCGGGTCCCCCATCTTATAACATTCTAAATATATCACAAGCAACACTAAAAAAAACAATTACCTTTTGACCAGCGGATCCACTTTGTCCAGGAGGTCCTGGAAGACCTTGTTGTCCCTAAATATCCCGCGTATAAATATCATGTTAGTGTTGTCAGTAACCATACAAGGAATGTGGTACTAGGTAATTTTGTAGCAATGATTTAGCGATAAGCTTTTATCTAACAGACGTTTGACAGAGGTTCGTCACGCTAAATACTCAGAAAATGTTTCTGACCCCCAGACAGGAATCGAACCACTGATTTCTATATCATGACTGGATGGGCCATTGGGCCGGATTTTGCGTGCCAGTTGTATGATGACGTGACCACTACCCAAGATGGCTGCCACTTAAGTTCATAGCTTTCGTAGATTGAAAACAGAC
The DNA here is from genome assembly GCA_964035015.1 of Corallium rubrum. NCBI lineage: Eukaryota > Metazoa > Cnidaria > Anthozoa > Scleralcyonacea > Coralliidae > Corallium > Corallium rubrum. The sequence goes on from OZ036014.1 coordinate 703,970, forward strand.
AAAAAGAGTTATTTTAAGAAAATTTAAACGAATGTAAGGACACAAGAAGTACTTAATAAGGTTTAAGACGTTAATTTCTTGCATTTGTTTCTGTTACTGAGCTATAAAACCTTTAAATTTCGTTGTTTTTCTTCAGTGCCGACAACGAAGAAACTTCACGATAATATAAACTGAAAAAACAGACTATAAAATCTACGAAGAATTCAATTTCAAGTTTTTATAGTAATCTTAATGCCTTAACAATATTTCGTGTTGTGTACTTGCCATCGTTTGACTGTATTTGTTGTTAAACAGTGAAAACTAAACGAACCGGCATCTGTTCTTTCCTTTACAGCTTTTCCTCTTTTACTTTTTCGCTTTTGGATAATCTGACCATTCTGACGTCAAGATTGCTTATGCCAGTCAACTTTAGGATTGGGAACAAGTTCTAAGGCCGCAATGCGTCATATGTTCCACTACGTAAGACGGCGGCGACTGCCACGAAATGTTTTACTGCTGGCCATAGGGGATGGCCTATCCAGTTGTATATAGAGATCAGTGAATCGAACCTTCTAATGACCAGTTAGATATCTACTCTAACCATTGAGCCACTGAGCCTCAGATAGAGAGCTAAGGTTGCAAATTATGTGCTCCTAAGCGGTAGCGCTTGCATACGAGATGTATTTACTTTTACTTATATTATGAATGCTACGTATATATGTAGTGCATGTGGTACATTTGGAAGCTTCATAATAATGTAATAAGTAAGCAAGCAAGCAAGCAAGCAAGCAAGCAAGCAAGCAAGCAAGCAAGCAAGCAAGCAAGCAAGCAAGCAAGCAAGCAAGCAAGCAAGCAAGCAAGCAAGCAAGCAAGCAAGCAAGCAAGCAAGCAAGCAAGCAAGCAAGCAGGCAAGCAAGCAAGCAAGCAAGCAAGCAAGCAAGCAAGCAAGCAAGCAAGCAAGCAAGCAAATAAGCGACTTTAATTATATCAAAATAGACAAACCTTTTATCTGAAGACTAACCTTAGGACCTTCACTTCCTTCTGCACCTGGAAGTCCTGCTTCGCCCGACGATCCCTAAATTAAATCAAAATTGTATTTCTCTAAACTCCCGTTAATCCTGGCTGTAATTTAAAAAAAAACCTTGTATTCCAAGTTTCGACAAAAGCAGCAAACTACAATTTACCTGGTCTCCCTTAGCCCCTCGATCTCCCTTAGCTCCTTCTTGTCCGGATAATCCCTAAAAAAGATGATGATGTACATTATTTTTGACACAAAAATCCATGTGAACTTTATAGCTTATGATCGAGAGTAGCTTAAAAAATGTTTGCCCAAGGCAGGCAGACAGGCGGACAGACAGACAGACAGACAGACAGACAGACAGACAGACAGACAGACAGACAGACAGACAGACAGACAGACAGACAGACAGACAGACAGACAGACAGACAGACAGACAGACAGACAGACAGACAGACAGACAGACAGACAGACAGACTGTCATATTATACCGGTTCTCCTTTAGGTCCCGTTATACCACGAGTTCCAGAGGATCCCTAAAACGAAGCAACATATATTAATAATGGCCATTAGATAATTAAAAACTCTTTTAAGAAGAAACAACTTCTAAATAAACGTAGGCGTTCTGCAATGATTAAATAATACTTAAAAAAACCCTGATTTACAGTGTGTTGAATTCAAATCTAAATAATATTAGAGTTACGTTATTTCAAAATCTTTTAATGACTAATTTCGCATATGAAAATTTAAAAATAACTCTCAACTAATACTGTAGGTTCTTAAACTCATTGATAATGAAATTAAAGTCCTTACCTTTACTCCTCGTGGGCCTGGGAAACCTGATGGACCTGCTTGACCTGGTGGGCCCTAGATCGAAAAAGCAACAGACAAATGATTAATGCGTGTGATAACAGTGATGAGTGATACCAAATTCCATTCTGTTCTGTTTTATCCCATACTATTATTATATACTGGTTTTTTTTTTCAATTTCATTCCATTCTATTCCATTTTATTCTGTTCTATTCTATTCCGTTCTAATCTGTTGTTTTCCACTCCATCCCATCATATCGTATTCCATCCCCTCTCCCTCCATTCCATTCCATTCCACTCCATTCCATTCCACTCCATTCCATTATATTCTATTCCATTCTATGCCATTCTGTTCCATTCCATTCCATTCCATTCCATTCCATTCCATTCCATTCCATTCCATTCTATTCCATTCTATTCCATTCTATTCCATTCTATGCCATTCTATTCCATTCTATTCCATTCTATTCCATTCTATTCCATTCTATTCCATTCTATTCCATTCTATTCCATTCTATGCCATTCCATTCCATTCCATTCCATTCCATTCTATTCCATTCTATTCCATTCTATTCCATTCTATTCCATTCTATTCCATTCTATTCCATTCTATTCCATTCCATTCCATTCCATTCCATTCTATTCCATTCCATTCCATTCTATTCCATTCCATTCCATTCCATTCCATTCCATTCCATTCCATCCTATTCTATTCTATTCTATTCTATTCTATTCTATTCTATTCTATTCTATTCTATTCTATTCTATTCTATTCTATTCTATTCCATTCCATTCCATTCTAAACACAAAACTCGTGAAGAAATTACTTATTTTACTCACACTATCTCCTTTTGGACCAGCGGGACCTTCTACGCCAGGAAGACCCTAAACGATGTGCATAATATAAATTAATCTTTAATGAATTATAAGAACATGCTGAGCCGTTATTAACTGATCACACAGACTTTGAACCAAATACAGTCTGAGACACCATTTACATCGTACCGGACGAATTCGGAATCGGTCTTGAATTAGTACGGTTCGCCTGTTTACACGGCAGAAAATTCGGAACCGGTCTCGAATTAGTACGGTTCGCCTGTTTACACGGCAGAAAATTCGGAACCGGTCTTGAATTAGTACGGTTTGCCTGTTTACACGGCAGAAAATTCGGAACCGGTCTCGAATTCGTCCGGTGCCGTGTAAACGTAACCTGAGACCCCGTTTACACTATAGAGCAAAAGTTTCTGGATTCATAAATGTTTCCGGGATTCACTTCGTACCGAGTATTCGGATTCGTTAGGCGTTTACACTACAACATTATTCGCAGATTCGGCGCTTTACACTAAACTCGGAATTCCTTTAATTCAGTTAATATGTTGATCATGTTGGTTCCAGCGCAACCTCACATGACTACGAGTGGAAGAGCATCCGAATTAATCGGAATAACCGTTCACACTACGTATTGTCTTCTATTGGATTCAAAAGTATTCGGACACAGAATAGTAATACAATAGTTGTAATACTATTCTGTGATTCGGATACGAAGTTTCTACATTTTTTTCCAGATTCGGAATCTCCAGGTACGTGATCAAACCGGAAAGTTTTTATTCCGGATTCATTCTTTTGTGTGTACACGGCAAAACGAATCCAGTACTAAAACGTTCCGGATTCGTCACGAATTCAAAAGCTTTTGCTCTAGTGTAAATGGGCTCTGAGTCCGCTAGCGTGAACGTAACCAGTGAGTTCTGCACCAGTTCAGTCTGAGTTCCGCTGTGTGAGCGCACCTACAGATTAACTGGATCTCGACTATTAATAAGTTCTAAAAAGTTTCCGTAAATTTTACTTACAGGTGCACCATCTGATCCAGAATAACCTGGCAAGCCTTGCTTTCCTACGTCACCCTAGAAGAAATATTTAAAAACAGGTCAGATTATTATGATCTGTACTATGTTACACGTTGATTCTTGCTGCAAACTATCCTTTAACGTCTTGATAACTGAGAGCGTTCCCCTTGACTAGTAAAATAAACTGGCGTTAGGCAGAGTACAATAGTATGGTGTTAGACAGAGTAAAATAGTCTGGCGTTAGACAGAGTAAAATAGTCTGGTATTAGACAGAGTGAAATAGTCTGGTGTTAGACAGAGTAAAATAGTCTGGTGTTAGACAGAGTAAAATAGTCTGGCGTTAGACAGAGTAAAATAGTCTGGCGTTAGACAGAGTAAAATAGTCTGGTATTATAGACAGAGTGAAATAGTCTGGTGTTAGACAGAGTGAAATAGTCTGGTGTTAGACAGAGTAAAATAGTCTGGCGTTAGACAGAGTAAAATAGTCTGGTATTAGACACAGTGAAATAGTCTGGTGTTAGACAGAGTAAAATAGTCTGGCGTTAGACAGAGTAAAATAGTCTGGCGTTAGACAGAGTAAAATAGTCTGGTATTAGACAGAGTGAAATAGTCTGGTGTTAGTCTGGTGTTAGACAGAGTAAAATAGTCTGGTGTTAGACAGAGTAAAATAGTCTGGTGTTAGACAGAGTAAAATAGTCTTGCATCAGACAGAGTAAAATAGTCTTGCGTCAGACAGAGTAAAATAGTCTTGCGTCAGACAGAGTAAAATAGTCTTGCGTCAGACAGAGTAAAATAGTCTGGTGTCAGACAGAGTAAAATAGTCTTGCGTTAGACAGAGTAAAGTAGTCTGGTGTTAGACAGAGTAAAATAGTCTTGCGTCAGACAGAGTAAAGTAGTCTTGCGTCAGACAGAGTAAAGTAGTCTTGCGTCAGACAGAGTAAAGTAGTCTTGCGTCAGACAGAGTAAAGTAGTCTGCTTACCTTTTCACCGTTTGACCCAGGTGCGCCTTGGGCTCCAGGAGGTCCCTAACAAATTATGAAAACGATTTAGCTTTTTGTTAATTTTCCCAGATATTCTACTAAATTCGCATAAAAAACCGTTAAAATTCATTGCAAATAATTGTAAGAAAATCATTTTTAAGCAAAACGCAATTTCTCCTTGAGTCTTATTACAACTTTTCGATTCTCTTCCATAGTTCGAGCTACATTTCAGTTGTAACGCCAAATGTTCAACTTACAGGTGGTCCTCGGATGCCTGGGTTACCAGGATTGCCATTTGCACCAGGATCTCCCTAAGCAAAATATATATATTTATAAGACAAGTCTACAAAATAGATTGCAGCGTATTGGGATTGCTTATATATATTCTCACACTGGGTTGCCATTTGTAACTAAAAGATACTTGACACCTAACATGTGACCTTATATACCACCTCACCCTAGGCCCCCAGTGTGAGAAACACGTTTCTCGCTTATTTCGTAAACTCAGACAGCGAGAAACTCCAATTATTTTTATTCTTGTATCGTCTGACCAGTGAACTGCGTCTGACGCGTTTTCTATTGGTGAATAAAATCGTTTGGCGGGAATAAATTTCGTCACGTGACGACAGCCTAATATTTGGTGACTTACATTCACTGATTGACATGACATGACATGACATGAAATGACATCACATCACCACATGATATCACTAATATCACATAGCATCATATGACATGACATCACATCTCCTCACATCACGTGACATCACATGACATCACATGACAACACGTGACATCACAAGACATGACATCACATTTACATGACATAACATCACATCACATAAGTGACATCACATAATATCACAGACATGACATCATGTGACATATGACATCACGTGATATGATATGACATCACGTGACATCATATCATCACATCACGTGACATAACGTAACGTAACGCAACTAACACAGGACAAGCTAAGCTAAGCAAACCATGAATCTCTACGTGTGTAGATACATACTTGTGAGCCTCTGGGACCTTGCATTCCTCTATCACCGGGTGGTCCCTTGTAAAAAAAGAAAGAAAAAATGAAACGTATTCGTAAAAAAGCGCAACAAGAGTGGCGAAAGAGAAGAGATTAGAAAAGTTGAGAAGAGAAGTGATCTTTCATCGATTATTAAAACAGAAAAAACTATTCTTCAGCATAGCAGAACTAGAAGTTACAGTAACAAACTGAGCAGATGCCATATATACAGTTCTGAAATCTCGTTCTGTAACTTACATTCGCTCCACGTTGGCCAGGATTTCCTCGTAACCCTGCTTCTCCAGGTTGTCCCTAAAGATAATAATCAAATTAATTTTTATGTAAGAAAAAGTAGACTACTGCGTAGGGAGGGAGTACGGTTGGCGTGTGCTGTTAGCGCGCTGCGCTGCCTCTCGTCAAAAAGTTAATCCCGGTTAGACGGGGTTAGTACTTCGATGGGTGACCGCTTGGGAATAACCCCGTTGTCGAGCTTCGAACTCATATGAGTAGAGTTGTAGTTGATCTCTTCTGTGCTTCGAGAGTTTTTCGCCGGGTTCTCCGGTTTTCCTCCCTC
>OZ036014.1:720200-730200 GCA_964035015.1 Corallium rubrum
TGTGTCTTCTCTGCTATTGGCATAACCCTTGCTGTCTTCCAGACACTCCCAACAGCCATCGCAACATTCGCATCTCTGCTCCACTGAGCAAATCCTCTTCTTTCTTTCGCACCCCCCCCCCCCCCTAGCTCCATATAACAATACCGGCCTGACCACCGACATCGGCAGTCCCCATCGTTTAAGAATCACCCTAAATATTACCAGTAAGATACACAAAATTTGAAAAGTTTATGCCGCGTCAAATTGGCTCGAAAGACGTAAAGATAATAGACCATTGCACTTTCATATTATAAAGGATTTTATTTGCATCTAAATTAGCATTTCGTTATGAAGCAAACATTCTTTTGAATTGCAGACACACAAACGAGGCGAGAAAGGATTATTTAAGCCTGGTTCTCGTATGTAGCCGATCGTCGGCGATTTGTGATTTAGATGCATGTTAAAACGGGAAGTGCAGCAGCATGTTAAGTAATAAAGAACAATGCAGAAAAGCAGTGCTTTTATTCTTTTACTTAACATGCATCTAAATCATGGGTCGGCGACCATCGGCGACACATGAGAACTAGGCTTTAATACACACTGTAAAGCAATATTGCAATTTATCGCCATTATGAAAGTATTTAAGAATTTGCGTGATATGTGAAGGTCAAAACCTTGTGGAGTGATTCAATGAGAGATAAAAAAAATATGAATATAGGAATTCTGCGTATGAAAACGCGCATAACATATTAAGAAGTGTTCTTCTAAATTATCGCGTTTTTGTTTTCTGTCTTCAGTTTCCGAGAGTTAATCAGTATAGCCGATTATGTGAGCCTGTTCTAGTAATATATGTTGGAAGGCTCGTCTCTTTATCGTGATTTCATGCTTATATAGGCAAATCAATGGTTTATCGATTACTCTCAAGTTAATTGAAATCTTCATTCATGGCTATTAAGTAATTTTCGTCAATTAAAAATGTCTCGAAAAGAAAAATCCAGAAATTTTATGTGCTGCCCTAATTCCTAATTCCTAGACATGTAGTCGGAGTGATGAGAAATTGTATTTTTCCACATGAAAAGTGTTTTGTAGTTCAGCTCCGAGTTTCATTCTAGTTCATTGCATAGCTCTAGTGGTGGTCTTGATTACTGAAAAGTTTTATACTCGAACCGTTTGTGTATATAGAGTTGAGAAATTGTGTTTATCGCTAAGCGGCTTAGGGATGTCTGGATTTCAGGGTACACCATGAGGCGGAAAATGCCAGGGTGGAATCCATGTATGTCACGCCAAAGATCTTCGGCGTGGAGTTTGAAAATCCTTGGCGTACTGGCGTGAGATCGTAGATTTTGGCGCGTACTGGCGTAGATCGCAGAAGTACTTGGCGTATTTTGCTTGGCGTAAAATGGTATACTGGCGTAGTGGCGTGGCGTACACACGGCGCGCAGCACGTCGTTCGCCGGAATTGCCGGTTTGCGATAATCGTGCCATACAGTATGGTTATTTCTGGCGGTTATAGGGCGGGTTTTTTCTTTCGTAACGTCAAACGGCCGTGAATTTTCATTCACGTGATTATTAATACTATCGTTTGCGGGGAACCGGCGGTTAACCGCCAACGGTGGTCAAAGCCAGTAATATTAAATACAGTAGAACTTTGCCGCGTAATTGCGTAGCACATCGAAAGCCTTGGCGTGGCATTTTGTGATTTTGAGGACCTTGGTTTTGGGCTTTTGGCGTGGTATTTTGAAGGTTTGGCGTGAATGGTGTGTCATTCCGAAGACCTTGGCCTGGTGAGGTTTACACGGATTCCACCCTGGGGAAAATGTAGTCGGGTGATAAATATTATTGCCTTGCAGATACAAATAGCGTTGTTTTGAACCCCTGACACCGACGCTACCTATCGAATTGGTGCTCATTCAGTATTTTCGCTTTGGATCTTTCCGTTCTCTCTTCATGGCTAATTTTGATATTGCCTAGGTTTATATTTAAGCCAAGAATTTATGTAAATCTATACACTCTGATATTACTCGTGAAGTGACGAAACAGTTTTTATTTAAGTATTTTAACCTCAATGTATTCGTGTTCGATATATGGTATTTTTAAAAGCTACCTGCTGGGCAATAATATTTATCACCCGACTATGTCTGGATTTATTAATTAATTAGAAACACGATTTCTCTACTCTTTGAAGGTATAAAACTTTCCAATAATCAAGACCACCGCTAGAGCTATGCAATGAACTAGAATGACGCTAAAATCTACACTATAAAACTTTTTAAATATTCGAGGGAAAGCAATTTCTCATGATAACCTTTAAAGGTGCGTGCAGTGGAGAGTATATTTATTTTAGTCGGCGGGGGTATCCTGTTTTGGTATGCGTGCGTTGTGTGCAATGTTGGACAAGTGAACAGGTAGCTATGGAACGCATATATGGTCTAGTCTACCGCTGTTGCTTTCTCAAAATAAAGCTTAAAGTTTCACTTTAAACTTATTTAAAGTTTCCACCTTCAAAACTACCTACTCCAGTACTACTTCACAGCCCTCGCAACATCTTACGATCCCGACGATCCTCGTTCATGGAAGACAATTTGTTTAAGTTGCAACACTTCTCGCAGCCTCATCGGAAACATAACATGTTGCTTCTGTTTTGCGGTTTTTGTATCTACTGCGAAGCAGTAGATATATTGTTGTTTATATGTAATCTGGTGTATGTATCATGCGTAAGTTAATGTGTGTATGTATTTAAAATGTATGTGTATATATGTATGTTTATATATTGTTTCCCTGCCATTATTAAATGTAATTAGCGCGTAAATGACAGAGGTACTAACTATATGAATATCAATAAGGAAAAGAGAAATTTTGTATTATTGTTTTAAAATGATAATTTCCTGTATACATTGAACCTACATCATAAGGTTGTGTACAGGTATAGTAAGGTTGGACAAAGGGCCTTCGTTCGAAACGTTAGACTTCTACGTTTCATGTTTCGGCACCATATCCAACCTTACTACACCTTACTATATATATTTCGATTTGTGTATATAGGTATTGTGGATGGATGTGCCAAGCGCGAGTTTACTGAATCAGGAACAAAGTTCGATTGCGCGCAATACTAATCCCTCTATCGACACTCTTTAATATATATAGTTATAAAAAAGACGGGCGCCCTAAAAAAATCGGTTTAGTGTGAACACACGAGAAACTCGAATTTCGTTTAAATCTTCTGCGTTCGTGTTCACATGAAAATTCCGCCCTTGTTTTGCGAGACCACAGTCTGCGAGTCCTTTAATACCTCGGTTTCCTGTTCTAAAGCTGGCCTCCTATTCAGTCAGATCCAGATATCACTGAAACTGGCGTGCAGCGAGCTGCAGGTATACTCGCATCTCATTAAAAATAACTCATATTGAAAAAAATAAGCACTGGCCGCCAGCGCTGCGAGTTCTTTTAAATTAGATGAAAGGAAGTACTCGCTTTACGAGCCAGCTCCTGCCATGACTGGAAAAGGGGTTTAATACTGGAAAGGTTTCCAAACGAACGACAAGAACGTAAACAAAATCCTTTTTCCGAATACTCCGAATCGTGTATCAAAATAAACCACAATGTCAGCGTTGGGGCGTTATGACAACAAGACCACAAGGGGAGGGAACCGATTAGCACGACATGCTATCTACAACATGTTGCATAAACTAGTGTAATAGATAAACTAAGTGTCATGTATACTATTTCTGCTGCTGTTAAGAGAAGCCATATGAAAATTCAGTGTAAATGTTCTTCTAAATCAGCTGAGTTCCCAAGAAGCGCGACTTGAACCCATGACGTTCTAATAGCTGGTGAGACTTTCTCTCATAACCATTGAGCTACTGTATATATGAAAGGTGCTGTATATATGAAAGGTGCTATATATATGAAAGGTGCTGAACTCCCGAGATTTTAGACAACAAATGCGCACCAAAACACTTAATCATTTCAGCGTAACTCTTGAGTCTTGGGTGATTGCTTGTATGCAGTATTTGGGTTCAAGTTGCGTGTACATAAAGTGACATGAAATCATAGTTTTCTAGTTGTAAGTTAAGCAACATCTTGTGCCTGTTGGCTGTCTCTCACAAGGGATCAATTCAGCGCGTAAGGACACTGATGTAATAAAAGATATGCTTTCAGTTTGATGTTTTTCAAAGTGAAAGAAATGGAAATTATTAAATAATAATAATAATAATAAATGCCCATAAAGATCGGCCGCTCATTTTATAAACTACTCCATAAAAATCAATATATCTACTTAATAAAAACATGTTAATTAATATATTACATACAATTAAGAACTAACAGACATGACAATCAAAGTCAGTTTCTAGTATATAAATAATTAAAAATATATACAACCTTATTTATAAAGATGGCCTCCAATTCTTTTATATGCATTTAAATTAGCCTTTCCACCTCATTCTTGTGTTTATAAAAGTGAAAGAAGCTTTATACAAAAAGGAGACTGGAAAGTGCGACTTAAATGCTATAAAACTAAAGAATATAAATTGGCGGCTATCTTTTTGAATACGGTTTAAAGGGTTTGTTCCTCAACTATCAGAAACACTCCATATAGCTAAACGAGAAACGGAGTTGCGAGGTCACGACACGTTTATACTCAAAAAACGTTGCGTTAAGCGCACGTTTTCAACTCCCCACAGAATGCTTTTATATATCTTTTATTAGATGTGTCAACGGTCAACGATATCTCTCAATTATCTGGTTTTGTATTACGTATTAATAAACAGTAGGCATAGCATATATTATTCTTTGGTTAATATATCTCCGTAAGTTCCCCATACTGCAACGAGTCGATCTACAGAATTACTCTGAGCGCATTTTGCCGGTTTAACTATAAAAGTTGCAGGGTGGGGAAGAAAATATGTCCAAATATTTTTTCTAAATATTGTTAAACCTATTTAGGCATGTAACAATATATTTTGGTTCAAGCATCAAGGATCACAAGTACATTGTCGATTCTTATTTGGACACGGGCGTCTTATTACGTGAATCTTTATGGGGTTGTTTGCGAATCTTATAAACACATCTCGAAGAATCGAGTTATCAATCGATCAGACCATCAACAGTCACACAGAGATTATATTTGCATTCACCGCAACCGGGCCCCTCGCAGGCAAGAATATTAATTAGCATGCGCATATAAATGCGCTCAAGGTATACAATCGAACGTTTGGTCTCGAATGCACGCGATACGTAAAAAAGTGTCTAAAACGGGTTGATATCCACGTATATCTTTGCGCGCTAGGGACAGACATTTAACATTTAATTCCAAACAGAGTAACGTTATACTTATTCAACCAATCAACCATAAATAAAGTTGACATTTTACAAGAAACGACACTGCTCCGTCCCCTCTACGTGAAATACTTTTTGTGTGTTAGTGGTCAATACAAAGGGGCGAATGCGTAAGATTTTCAACTACCCTTGCTCCGCTAACTGCGCGAAATACGCGCACTCGTAGGCGAAAGCTTATGAATCGCTCGCTAGAAGCCTGAACAACAGGCCTATTGTGCGCCAATGAAACGAACCGGGTATTAATACTATTTAATTATAAAAATCTACTCAATAAAAATCTCGCAAAACACGCCAACACTAGCCATGGTAAACTTCAATAAAAGGTTTAGCAATCAGAGAAAAGAATATATAATGTTTAGTTTTTCTTACCATCTGGTAAACTCTGACTGGAAGAGCTCACGATAAGGCATACTGATAATAATAAGACTTGAAGCAACATGACTGCCCTAAAACGAAACATGTGGGTCTTAGCTTGGTTACCAACACCACGGAAATATCCCAACCGAAGCTATATAGACTAACCTGATCGGTTGAGTTGCCTCGCTCTTCACTATCAAACGCGTAGGACCAAGAAAAACGCCTCGGTTGTGTGACAAAGCTCCACCGCTGGTCTGCTCTATTGGAGTGTCCTAATGATAAAACTCTAAAGTATTTGTAATCCGATACAAGAGAATTACACTATGTGAGGGATATGGAGTTCAATTGGGTCGTCTCGACAAGACCCTTTTGTTGTGTTTGTCTGGTGCGCACAAACGGCCATTTATTATACAGCACGTAAACGCACTAGACTGTTTGGGCACGCTTTTTGCAACTAAAAGCTTAGATGGTCGTATTCGTCATGTCAATTTAGGTGAACACCTTGTATGTATGTTCCGTGACTCGTTCCCTGGTTGCGTTTATAGTGTACAGAACTTTGCGCAAATTGTCCGGATGTAAAAGTCTGTTGTTTGAAATTTAAAAGGCATCACGGTATCTGAATATGTGTACATTGCGGTTATCATGACGCGGACGCAATGTAGCTTGAAGTAAGTTATTGAGTTTCTCGCCTTGAGTTTTAGCCTAATCTATTTTCTGCGGTTCAACCTTGGTGTGTTTTTTCTTCGAGGGATTAATCAAGAGAAGCGAACCTTGTTTGACTGGGAAACTATGACGTATTTAACTTCAGGACAGGTCGATCAGCGCATGTCAGCGCTTGTGAAATATCTGTTCAACTGATCTGAATATCTCAACGCCCCTCGACAGACGCATGGCTTATAAAAAATCAAAAACAGCGTTAAACAGTGAAAAAGATAAAAGTTGCGTTTTCACGTTACGCTGCCCTTTTGAAGTCTGTCTGAATGACTAATTATCTGACAAAGTAGACAAACTCTATCGATCTTATCATTTTGGGCAACAATTTAATTTTTAGCAATTCTCAAAATTCTCTCCAATTTAAAAGTGTCCAATTGATCCGACGTCGCAAAGTAGTTATCTGTCAGCACGTTCATGATTATCCTCTATGGTCTGTTTGTACCACGGACGGGAGAAGGGGAACAATGTTTCTTAGTTTTTCAACCAGGAAATCGTATGTGGCAGGACATACGATTGAAATGATGCTTGATTTCATGGAGAACCTACACGGGCTGGGCGATTCATGGTTTAATAGATTGAGACTGGATCAGTCGGACAAAAAATTAAATATAATACATTAATATCTGTGAATACGAGGGATCCGCCCTGCAGTACATGTGGCGCGTAAACAGAGCTGTTGCCCTATTAGAGGTTATATCGGGATACGGGATATTTAAGGGGAAAATTATAGGGATACGGGATACTGAAGAAAAAATTATAGGGATACGGGATATGGAAGATAACATATCTGCATATTTTGATAACATTTATACTGCGTTTACACTAGAGCAAAAGTATCCGGATTCACATTGTTTTTCATTCTCATGGGAATAAAAAACAATGTGAATCTGGATATTTTTGCTCTAGTGTTAAACGTAGTCTTAAAGTCATTATTGTCCTTATAGATTCATTATTAAAGTCACTAAATGAATTAAAGACATTAAATGTGGTCAATGTAAAGTTTTTCCCCAATATTTTTCAAGTTTTTACTAATTCATATCAGGAATTTCTCTATTGAACTCTATTGTCCCTAGTTTCACTATGTAAATTGTCAATTCAGCAATCGTATGTTACATTACAATATGGAAATCAAGCTTGCTGCGCCAATCTTCCTGCTATTTACGACACAACTTGACCAGACGACCATTAAAGCGACTAAAAATGCAAACGTTTTTCGCCGGCTGTAAGTCGTCATCGATTTTTCCATTACAGGGATACAAGACGAAATCATTTAGGGATACGGGATATTTTAAGGAAAAATAAAAGGGAAACGGGATATCCAGACCCCCCCCCCCCCCTAATGGGGTCTCTATGAGCTACTATACCCCGGAGAAGGAGAAGGGGTGACGTAGAGCTTTAAGAATCAAAATTTTATATTTTTTAACTGGACCTTCACAAGACAAATGTCCATTCGACCCAAATGCCCCAGCAATAAGCTCCGACTAAAAAACAGCTGACGAAATATATATTTTACTGAGCCATTTTAAAAATGATATTCTTTTCATTATAATCTTAATTGTACCCCATTTTTTGGCCAACCTAACTGACCGTACCAGAAAAGATGGCGACATTTAACCACAATCCTTTACGTGCAGTAAATATTGTTCAGTCTTGCAGAATTATTGGAAGATATGGTTTAAAACGATCAACTGTTGTAGCATTCCTTTATATTACTTACTTAATGCATCTTAGCATGATAAACAATATTTAGTTGTTTTTTGAACTGATTTGAGGTCGTAAAGCAAAAGCATTGTGCAGGGCCGCCGAGAGAAATTTTGGGCCCCTGGTCAAAAAATATTTACGGGCCCCCTCCCCAAGGTAATTGTGGGTTCGAAATCGAATCCCAGTCAAGTCCCTCTGTACGTTAATAAAGGCGGTTTTCCACTAGGCGAAAAATGTCGCGCGAAGCGACATTTTCTTTTGTCTCGCAAGCTCTCGAGTGGAACTAATTAGCCAAGACAAATGAAAATGTCGAGTCGGTCGACAAATGTCGCCTAGTGGAAAACCGCCTTAATAGAGAATCAAATCATCCCAGTGCGGCGATGGATAGTACTATAGGGGTGCCGGTCATAAAGCCATAAAGGGCCCCCATATCCCCCATAGCAGTGATAAAGCCATAAAGGCGCCCAATGTCAGTGATAAAGCCACAGAGGGCCCCTATAGCAGTGATAAAACCATTAGCGAGAGACACAATGCAATGTAACGATTAATGCCAAAACTTCAATTGTCTATTAGAAAATCGATTTTATCGTTTCACACTTTCACGGTAAAGATAATGTATAATATGTTCTTTTGTTTCCTTAAAAATGGGCCCCCTTCGGCCCCGGGCCCCTGGTCAACGACCAGGCTGACCCCCCCTCTCGTCAGGCCTGGCATTGTGGTTTACCGTCAATTATCGTTACGTCACACAATTATCGTAATTTTATTAATAGGCGAGTTTCAGGGTGTTGCGCGCGCATCGTTTTGCGAAGGAATTGGAAGGCTCTTGGCGGGCTCTCCACAAAGTAAGCAATGGCAAACAGACTTGCTAGCCGAGCGAGCCAACAACAGCAGAATAACGGTGTTTAACATCCAGAAACTGTATCTATACTTTGTTGATTTTAAACAGTATGTTTACTTTGCAGGGGAGCTTGCCAGTTTTTTTGAAAAATGTTGCGCGCGCAACACCCTGAAACTCGCCTATTATCGTTGCGTCACTGGATCCGCAGTTCGCAGTTTCAGTAATTTTATTGTTGAGAAACGAGAACATATTAATATAAATATCTAGACACTGTTTTAGTCGTCTGCGTAATATAACACTGTTTTAGTCGTCTGCGGCGCAGGCTACAAATTAGCTCCTCGAGTCGGCTTTCAAAAGTATTCCGGACAACAGGCAGACGACAAATTAACCAATTATATTAGATAATCTCTTACTGATAGAGTTGAAACACACGTCTAAGAGGTTATTTCGTAAGAGACCGAGTATAAGAAGACAGCAGTCTCTTCTTGCTCGCTCTAGAAAAAGAGGCAGCTGTTCTTTTAGCTAAGCTAGTTGAACAAATTCCAAAACAAAATTTGAGCACCGGTAACAACCGTTTGAACCAAAGATAAATTATTTTAAATACGTAAAAAACTTGTAAATACAAATTTTGGAGAGAAAATGAAAATTTTCCTCAGCAAATTGCCCAACATTCAGAAAACCAGTGGCGCAACTACCTATAAGTATTGGGAAGGATGGGTAAACCCCACGGGCCCCGAGCAAAAGGAATTAATTAGGGGCCCCGAGCATTTTGTGACGAGATCCGTAGGCTCCATAGAAACCCCTTTCTGATGGTTATAACTGCCCTCAAAATGCAGGAAATAGCGTTTCAGAGGACTAGAAAATCAAAAATTTCCTGGGGGAGCATTTCCCCCGACCCTTCTACTGGTTTGTCGCAAATTTGTCTGACAGTCTTGAGTCTTACACTGAAAATCTTCTCTTGGGTGGGGGGATGCTTTGACACCCATACGCAGTGGCGGCGCGACCGGGGGGTAGGGGGTATTTACCCCAAAAAAACTTTTGGCAAGAAGTACCCTTATTAGCATGTGCAATGTGCAC
>OZ036014.1:735200-857700 GCA_964035015.1 Corallium rubrum
AGGAGTTAAGTTCCATCCCGAAAGAAACTACTGAACGTTGCTTACTAGATGAAAGCAACTGTGAAAATCCTGATGACGTTACTGTTCCGACCACTGTGTCGAACGTAACTGTTGACGACTTGTCTTTTGCAAAAGAATTTGAAGCAATAGAAGAACTTTTTCCTATAGATGACATGGGATTGTTCGATGATGTCATTGATGATCAGTTAAAATCTGTAAGGTAAATGATATTTTAATTATTTTTCTTTCTTCTTGTTAAGATGTCTATGGGAAGCGAAAGTTTGTCTCATTTGAAAGAACACTTAATTAACATGACAGAGTAACATCTTTTGCAGTTTTTCGTTTCCTTATGGCACGGATTAGTTCCGGTAAAATTACGCACTGTGATTGGTTGCTGACGGGGCGAGATTTCTCCGTAATGCCCACGGCATTATGAAAATTGTTAATGCCCTGCGATTGGAAACAAACAAAACATCCTAATAAGAAAATTTTATTGCCGAAAAACGGCGAAAATAGATGAAATAGACGACGATGAACATTATAAAAGTAAATTCTAGTATCCAGACGAGAAAGAAACAGAAGAAAATAACGCTAGTTCGATGTTTTGACGAAGTTAAAGGAAGCGAAGACCAAGAAATACAAGATTGATTTTGAAATAAAAAGTGCCATATAATAAACTACTTAATAACCTCGACCGTTCGGTCTTTACGGTAAAATATTAAACCTCGGTCTTGAACGTATTAACCTCGCTGTCGCTCGGTCAATACAGCAAGACCTCGGTTTAATATTTTACCGTAAAGACCTCACTCTCGGTTATTAAGTAGTTATTCAGAGGAAAACTCTGAGCTCCAGACGGGACTCGAACCCACAACCTTCCGAATGCCAGCCGGGACGCTCTCACCATTGAGCCACTGGAACTCAGATGGTAGATCGAGGTTGTTTTCGAGGTGGATTCGAGTCCCATCTGGGGCTCAGAGTTTTCCTCTGAGTTTAACTTACGACAGCTTGTACAGCAAAAACCAAAAACATACGAAAAACTATTTCAATTTGTTTGATGTCTGCAAATTTCAACAACGAAGCAAGGAAACGAAAAACTGCAAAGAATGTTACTCCGTCATTAAAGGGCATATGACTCGAAAATTATATAAGTTTGTCTTTTTGAAAAGCACATTTAAAATGATAAAATAACATATTTTGCAGTTTTTGGTTTCCTTGCTTCGTTTTTGAGATATTCCAGTTTGTTTGATACACAACTTTTTTACGTCACATGTGCATAATGAGTTATCAGAAAAGGTTACATATCTTTGCTATTATGAAAACACAGGCTTAACTCAAAGGAAGCATGTGCGTGTTTCTACCCACAACACCAAACATGTAGAATTTCAAGTGATTTCGTTTCGCAATAACCTTCTCTCGGTAACTCATAATACTCATTATGCACATGTGACGTAAAAAGTTGTGTCATTTGCATTTCAAACAAACTGGAATATCTCAAAAACGAAGCAAGGAAACCAAAAACTGCAAAAGATGTTATTTTATCATTTTAAATGTTCTTTTCAATAGGCGAGTTTCAGGGTGTTGTGCGCGCATCATTTTTCAAAAAAAATGGCGAGCTCCACTCAAAGTAAACATACTGTTTAAAATAAACAAAGTATAGATACAGTTTCTGGATATTTACTGCTTGAACAGGCGAACCGAGGCCACGTATATGCTTACAAACTAAATCAGTATTTCCAGTTAATTTTTCGCTTTTAACAAAAAATGAAAAGATCGACAGATCCTGTACCCTCATCTTAATTTGCTGCAAGTCTAAGAACTGTCAAAGATGATCAGTTAGTACAAATTTAGAAATGTATTAACTTTGTGTAAGTGGCCTCGGTTCGCCAGTTTTAGCAGTAACATTGTTATTCTGCTGTTGTTGGCTCACTGGCAAGTCTGTTTGCCATTGCTTACTTTGTAGAGAGCCCGCAAAGAGCCCACCAATTCCTTTCCAAAACGATGCGCGCGCAACACCCTGAAACTCGCCTATAAGACAAACTAGGTACTTTAACTTTTACACGCATGTATTTCTTTTATGATTACTTTTTTCTCCAAGTTTTGAAGAAGAAATGCCGAAAGGAGACAGTACAATGGAGTTTTTAATAAATGAAATCGCGTCCCTCAAGTAAGTTAACTTTGATTTGTTTTACCAATGACAAGAGGATCCCTGCTAAATAGGTAAACAATTATTTTTTAGTGTGTAGTAAAGGTGAGGTCAGTAATACGTGCAACATGTTTCTTCAACTTTCAACACAACTTTGTTGCGTTGCAAGTTGAAAAGCGTTGTTGCACGTATCACCACCCATCTTAACAGGCGCGCAACTAGGGGGGGTTGGGGTTGGGGGGTTGCAACTCTTGCCCTTTTTGTGAGATCTCTAATACTGTTAGACATTAGATAAACAGATAATTAATCGTCTGTTGTAGTACGCAATACAATTCTCCACAAATCTGGCGAGACTCTGAGGCTTCTAGCAGTGGACCCGGGCGTCAGCTAGTTAGGCTGAATATAATTCTGATAAATTTTAAATAATGCGAGACCAAAATAGAAATTTCCGCTACCGAAAATACGAGAAAAGCGTCCTCAAAATGCAGGAAATGCCGTTCCAGAGACCCAAAATTCAAACATTTTCCGGGGGACATGCCCTCGGACCCCCCTAGAATCTCTGCTTCCCACGCCACTGGCTTCTAGTCCCAAATTGTTTAGAATACTGAACGACTTTGCCCTTTTTTTGCGTTCAACCCCTGCCCTCGAAATGTTCTAGTTGCGCCCCTGCTTAAACATTGTCACGCAACAATGATTTTGTTGCAAGTTGAAAATATTTGTTGAAAAAAGCAGACTTCAGTTCTACTTGCTACAACATGCTGATTCAACTTGCAACAAAATCATTGTTGCGTGACAATGTTTAAAGGCCCGGCCAAACGCTTTCAACATTTCATTCAACATCGTTCAACATTGCTGAACGCATGGTTCAACATTGTTGAACGAAAATTTGAACATGTTCAAATTTCATTCAACAACGTCGTTCAACATCATTCAACAGGGGTGGCCAAACGCTTACAACATGTTGAATCACGGTTGAATTCAACAATGTTCAACGATGTTGAATGAAATATTGAAAGCGTTTGGCCACGCCTTAAGGTGGCTCCATACAGTTTCTTGAAAAATGGAAAATACAAGTTTGAGAGTCCAAAACACGTGATTAAACAATTCGGAAAACGAATAAAACTAAATGATATACATAGTTAAACAGTCGGCCAATCAAAAACTGTTACTAAATAAATAGCAACAGTTGTTGCTAAGCCAACAATGACATTTCAAAATGGCTGCCAATTACCTTTCAAACTAATTTAATTCGAGAAAAACTTTGGTGACCCCCAATTTTTCTTTCATTAAAACTTTCCTGGAAGTATGAGTAATCAATAGGCCGATTTTAAAAAAATTCTTTAGAACGAAATTTTTTAAAAATTAACAAACATGATTTTTCCGAAGAAAAAAATTATTCCTTCTACAGAATTTTTTTAAAATCGGCCTAGTGATTACTCATACTTCAAGAAAAGTTTTAATGAAAAAAAAATTGGGAGTCACGAGGGTAATTGGCCGCCATTTTGAAAAATCATTGATGCCATAGCAACAATTGTTGCTATTTATTTGGAAACAGGTTTTGATTGTCAGACTGTTTAGCTATGCATTACATTTAGTTTTAGTCTTTTTCCAAATTGTTTATGCACGTGTTTTGGACTCTCAAACTTGTATTTTCCATTTTTCAAGAAACTGTATGGAGCCACCTTAAGGTGGGTGGTAATACGTGCAACAAAACGCTATTCAACTTGCAACGCAACAGTGTTGCAGCAATTTGTTGCTCGTATTACTTCACCTTAAAGTTGAATTTATGTGTATTACAGTTTGAATAACAATGATATTATTCATTTTTAGTTGCATGGTCGCTAATTACCAAAAAGCTGCGGAAGAAATGAAGAGATATTACAAGATAAGCTGTCCATATTAAAGTGGTTTAATTATGGAAATCTTTTTAGCTTTTCATACACGAGTTGTTTTTTTTCTTTCTTTGTATTTGTTGAGATTTTTATTTTGTATTTATATTTGTAAAATAGAAGTTTATGTTACTAAATTGGAATGAAGTATTTGCATTTGAAACACCAAGTGACCAAGGACGTTACTACTACCACTACCATGCACCACTATCACCATTTCCACTATCACCACCACTACTACCACCACCAACACCACAACTACCACTACTGCCATGCAACACTACCATACACTACCACCATTTCCACTATCACCACCACTACTACCACCAACACCACAACTACCACCACCACTGCCATGCACCACTACCATGCACTAACACCATTTCCACTATCACCACCACTACTACCACCACCACCAATACCACAACTACCACTACTACCATGCACCACTACCATGCACCACTACCACCATTTCCACTATCACCACCACTACTACCACCACCACCACCACAACTACCACCACTGCCATGCACCACTACCATGCACCACTACCATCATTTCCACTATCACCACCACTACTACCACCACCACCACCACAACTACCACCACTGCCATGCACCACTACCATGCACCACTACCATCATTTCCACTATCACCACCACTACTACCACCACCACCACCACCACAACTACCACCACTGCCATGCACCACTACCATGCACCACTACCACCATTTCCACTATCACCACCACTACTACCACCAACACCACAACTACCATGCACCACTACCATGCACCACTACCACCATTTCAACTATCACCACCACTACTACCACCACCACCAACACCACAACTACCATGCACCACTACCATGCACCACTACCACCATTTCAACTATCACCACCACTACTACCACCACCACCAACACCACAACTACCATGCACCACTACCACCATTTCCACTAGCTATCACCATTTCCACTATCACCACCATTACTACCACCACCAACACTCAACTACCACCACTGCCATGCACACCACCATCACTACCACTACATCCACTACCACCACTTCTACTACCACCACCACCACCACCACCACCACCACCACCACCACCACCACCACCACCACCATCACTAGCACCACCACCACCACTCCGACTCCATGCACCACAAACACTAGCATTTTACAAGCTAACTCTAATCCTAACAGATTTGCTTTCCCACACATGACAAATGAATTAAAATATATGGCAACGGAACGACCGGAAGATTCTGCCTCGTAAAGAATGAATAATGCCCGAATTTCGTATGTATGCACTGATCTCAAATATACTTATTTGAGATCAGTGTATGTATGACGCAATCACTGATATAGGGGAGTAATAGGATAGGGAGGGGACATATAGGGACAGTGTAGAACTCCATTTGCTGACTTCGTTGAAAATAATTTTCTCGAAAGACGATCTTCCTTGCTGCTTTCAATACTAAATAAAAGAGTTTCTCGTCGTTGAAAATTTAAAATGGGTAAGAAGAAGCCTTCGTCAAGTAAAAAACAAATGTCTTTGGCAGCTGCCGTAGAAGAGGCTGAACAGGACGATACCGAAGTGAAACGAAATGGCGACAAACACGAAGAGCCGAAGGAGGTGAACCCTCGAAAGACCTCTAATAAAAGAAAAGAGGAAAAAAAAGAAGTTGTTGAAGACGAGTCTGAAGATAAGGAGGAGTTAAAATTTGATTATACTGGTGGGGAGAATAAAGAAGAGGGCGAAGGAGAAATGGCTGGTTAGTGAATTGAAACAAAATTTATATTTTTCGTTCAATATGGTCATTCTTAACACACAGTGTTTAACAAATTAATAATAAAGTTACGTGACTAAAGAAGTTGGCTATTAAAAGCAACATTCGAAATATTTCTTATACAATTTTATACATGTCTTTCCCCTTCAAACGATGTCAAAGTACATGTCTTGATAAATATATATAAAGGGTACTACATATAAATATATAAAAAGTCCAACAGGTGCTAGTCAATGATATTTTTGATTATTTTTTATTTTGTAGAGACTGTTCTGAAAGTAAATTATTTTTAATTTATTTATTAATTTATTTCATTCATGTATTTATTCATTCATTCATTCATTCATTTAATCGTTCATTCATTTTTTGTGTTCGTTCATATTTCAAATAATTTATGATTGATTCATTCATTCATTCATTCATTCATTCATTCATTCATTCATTTATTTATTTAATCATTTTATTTATTTATTCATTCATTTATTCATTCATTTATTCATTCATTCATTCATTCACTCATTCCTTTCTTCCTTCATTCTTTCAAATAATTTACTGTATTTATATATTTTTTATAATTCAGGCAAATAGTAACTTAATTTCTCTAGAAATGGGTCAGAACTAGAATATGTTGCTAAGGAAGTTTTTTATAATTTTTCAGTAATATTTACCTGGCAGAAATCATGTTATTGTTATATTGTTCTATATATCATATATATCTTTTCCTCTTCTAGAACAAGATGTAAAACAAATGAGTCGAAAAGAACTAAAAAAAATAAAAAAACAGGTGCAAAAACTCTCAACTTTCATATATTTCTAGGGCTCAAAATGTTATTCTTGCTATACCGAGGACCAAACAATACAAATACTTACTGGCCTGAGGGAAACAGTGTGTTTTGTGGCCCCCGAGATAGCCATTGTTTCCCAAGGTGGAGCTGAGGCAACAACGAGCAGTCGAGGGGCCACAAAACACTGTTTTCCTTAGGTACCAGTAAATAAGTGCCTTGTTATATATCAAGTATCAAATGAAAACAAAAATGTGGAGCAAAATATTCAGACATTGTTTTTAATGCAGGAAAACTTGAAAAAATTAAAGACAAACACAACCTGACTATCTACTTCTGGTTTTGATATTTTTCCCCAGTGAAAAAGAAATGTAATGTTACCCGCTGCCATGGGTTACACTCTGCCACTACGCGAGGACCACTCACCCAATCAGAAAGCTAGAAAAATGGACTTTAACACATGATATATAACAATGCTAGTTAATGACCTGCCAAAATTGTTGAATGACCCTCCAGAATATTGTCAAATATTCAGTAACAAAAATTGTGATGTCTAGTTTCATTTTAAAATGGTCATGAGTAATTTAACCATCATAGTTCTGAAGGTTATTTTGAGCTGTAATTTTTCTAAGTAGAGTTTATAGTATAATGTCATGTGTACACATTTTAGTATGTTGTAAATAGCCTACTTTCATTATTTCAATATTTTTAGGAAAAATATCAACTTGAAGCAAAAGAAATTGAGGATTCTCAGTTTTCAGTCTCTCAAAGAGAACCCTCTGGCAAAGGCAATGTGGTGGAAAATGCTTCAGACATAAAAGTAATGTTTCATATTTTGTCAGCCCCCCCTTTTTTTTTGGGGGGGGGGGGGGGTGTGGCAGAATATGTTTGCCTACACACACACACACACACACACACACACACACACACACTTTTTAACAAGGCCAGTAATAAACAAGGCCAGTAATAAAGTTATGATTGACAAAATCACTAACCCTAGCTAACCCACGACTTTGAATAAAGATATAATAAAGAAATTTGAATGCAGATATTCAATGTCCGGAAAAGTGTTGTCTTTTGAGTATTTTGTGATGTTTTTGGACCTTTAGAATTCTGTAAATCCTTGTCCTAAAATGCAGGAAATGGCATTTCAGAGACTCTAGATTTCAAAATTTCCTGGGGGAGCATGCCCCCGGACCCCTCTAAAAATTTTGGGCCCCCCCATTTTTAGTGTTGCTCTGACACCACTGTATTTTGTACAGTATGCACTGTAATAATGTTGTACCAGTACTCAAAAATTGTTATAATTCTAGCAGTACAATGTAGGTACACCAATATTGATTTTTTTTATTGAACATTCCTATTAGCTAGTGAGTATACATCTTATGTACAGTACTCAAGCAATGCTGTACTTTAATTTTATTATTCTGTAGATTGAAAAGTTTGGTATATCAGCTAGGGGCAAAGAACTGTTTGTCAATGCGACATTACAAATTGCTGCTGGTAGGCGTTATGGTCTAGTTGGCCCTAATGGGTAAGCTGACAACTTTTTGAGTTGCTGTTGTTTTAGAGCTGCTCCCATCCGTTCATTTTCGTAGTCGATTAATCGTTGTCAACAATCCATTAATATTGATTAATCATATTGATTAAATATGTCATGAAATAAATACGACATGTCCATGGTGGTTTGTCCATTCAAAGGAAGGGGGTGTTTTTATAAAGTTTTTACTAAATTTGTTGGGGATTGCCTCCCTTGTCACCCAACAATTCAGTCACTATTCGCGTTTTAAATCACTGTTTAATCACGGTTATAGATTGCACACTTTCTCACGCTCTCACAGTTCACACAAGAGACATGACAAGACAGAGATGATGTTTAGTTTACACTTGACTAATTTAACTAAGGCATGTTTGTAATCAGTCATTACTTATCTGTTTAACAAAACAAGATTATATCATTCCGGCATCATGCTGTGCAGGGTTGTTATAGATGATCTGATTATTGTTAAGTATAATCGATTGTTGGAAAAAAGTAAAAAAATAATCGATTAATCGATTACATTGTAATTGATTAATTGGGAGCAGCTCTATGTTGTTTAGTTATATATTTATTTGGAAGTTTATATTACAGGGCAGAGTAGATCATAGCAACAAAAAATACTTTTACATCTGAGTAATCAACCTGAATCCCATCTTCTCACCAATTTTCTTAGCCTGGGTGTTTGAGAAATAATGTTCTACTTTTTTTGTGCCTCAGCCAATGACAATTCAAAATGAGAGCATGGGAATTGTAGTCTAACTGCTGTTGGCTATCAGGCATCACTTAATTTGTGAGCTGGCATGCCTTGATTCACTGATTTTTTTAAATAAGGGCTTAACTTTGGTTGGCTGTTAAGCTTAATAACTGAATGTCTTTTAATTTTAGAATGGGGAAAACAACATTGCTTAGTCATATTGCCAAGCGTATCTTAGCTATCCCTCCAAATATCGATGTCTTACTCTGTGAACAAGGTACATGTACAGTAACCTTAAAGTGCACATGAAACGAAAATTAAGGTTATATATCTTTGCTATAATTATCAAACCGAACTTAATTCGAAGGAAGTATGTGCGTGTGTTTCTCTCACAACGCCAAACATGTAGAATGTTCAAGTGATAATGTTTGATTATGTTTGTTACTCTATCATTTTAAGTGTTCTTTCAAATAAGACAAACTTATTAGCTTCTCTGATAACTCATTATATGCACATGTGACGTCAAGTTGTTTAATTTACATTTCAAACAAACTGAAATATCTCAACAATGAAGCAAGGAAACGAAAAACTGCAAAAGATGTCACTCTATCATTTTAAGTGTTCTTTCAAATAAACAAACTTAATTTTCTTTTCATGTGCACTTTAAGAAAAAATATAATTGCTCCAAACACCAACCTTTCAATATTTTTTATTTGTACACCACAATGTTTATACACTCCGCCAGTTTTTTCAGTGCTGTACAGTCTGTACTTACAGTATAAACTACTTCAGTTGGTTTATTTGTCTTTTCTTTGATAACCATTTCTAATTTTTCTTTTCTTAATTATCTTGCTGACAGATGTTGCTGCTGATGACACTCCTGCTTTTGATGCAGTCTTGAAAGCTGATAAAAAGAGATTGTCATTACTGGAAGAGGTACTGTACTGTACTGTACTGTAGTGTACTGTACTGTACTGTACTGTACTGTACTGCACTGCACTGCACTGCACTGCACTGCACTGCACTGTACTGTACTGTACTGTACTCTACTGTACTGTAACTTGTACTGCATATACCAGGCAGATAATAGATCCAGATGATTTCTTGTAGTTTGAATTGTCAAGCAGCAATGAGTAATATAATAATTTTTGGGGGGCTTTAGGAAAAAAAGTTGACAGAACAAATTGCAGCTGGAGATGAAAATGCCATGGCAAGACTAAAAGAGGTACAGTTAAATATGTTTTTTTCTGTAATATACTAGATGTACCATCACTACAGTATATATTACTGGTATATACAAGTACTGTATATATAGGCAAAGAGTTCAGGCAAATTACAATACATTCTTGTAAATGGGGCATACAGTACCGCTCAGAAATAACCTAACAGTGTGGTTGAGTTGAGGTTAAGTTAAACATTGATAGAAATGGTAATAAACTTTAGTAAAGCACAATAAAATTATTAGTAATACAGAAAACAGTCCATATTTTGATTCATAGTGATTTAGAGACAGTTTAACTAACACTGAACAGAGTTATATTACAATTAAGCTGAGGTTAAACCTAGGTTTGACCTTGGTTTTTGTTAGGTTATTTCTGAGCAGTGCTGTACCCTGGCAGAGAAATTACAATTTTGGGGTAGAAGAGCAAACTGGATATACATTTTTTTTTTTATTTATTTAATTAATTCACCCATATTAAGTCTATATACAGTACAATCAATATCCTATAATTTGATAGCAGGGCTAGGGAGCAGGGGCCTACTAGAAACCTTGATAGGCTTTTTATTTAAGACCCCTAGTTTACAATAGATATTAAGTTTCTTGTTTTTGTCAGTTCAAAGTTATTGACAAACAGAATGAAAAAATGTAAAAGTGTTAAAACATCGAAAGAGGTGAAAGATATTTTATACATGTTATAATATATGAAAGATGCTATGGTTTAGCTATTCTAAACTTTTAATATACATGTAAATAGGTTTTGTGGAAACACCATTATCGGCATGAAAACTTTCAAAGAATTACCATATGCTAAACTTTTAGCTATTCTAAACTATTAAGATTTGTATTCACAACAATACTTTTACAAATTGAAAGGTCTATGTTGAACTTGAAGCAATTGGTGCAGCTTCAGCTGAGAGCAGAGCAAGAAGAATTTTAGCTGTAAGTTGACAGCATAATTTTATGTTGTTATGTGTTTGGTGAGTCTTGACAAACTTAGCCAGAAGTCTGTCTGTCTGTCTGTCTGTCTGTCTGTCTGTCTGTCTGTCTGTCTGTCTGTCTGTCTGTCTGTCTGTCTGTCTGTCTGTCTGTCTGTCTGTCTGTGTGCCTGTCTCTGTGTCTGTCTGTCTGTGTCTGTCTGTCTGTCTGTGTCTGTCTGTCTGTCTGTCTGTCTGTCTGTCTGTCTGTCTGTCTGTCTGTCTGTCTGTCTGTCTGTCTGTCTGTCTGTCTGTCTGTCTGTCTGTCTGTCTGTCTGTCTGTCTGTCTGTCTGTCTGTCTGTCTGTCTGTCTGTCTGTCTGTCTGTCTGTCTGTCTGTCTGTCTGTCTGTCTGTCTGTCTGTCTGTCTTAATAATTTTAAGAAATCTCTCTCATCACTTGCTTCCTCAAATTAATTAACTTTTTAAAAACTTTTTAAATATTTTCAGCTTTCTTGGAAAGCAGTTTTGTAAACTGAAGAAACTGCAGTCTCGACCAACAATACAATATTTCTGTCTGTCTGTCAGTCGGTCAGTCAGTCAGTCAGTCAGTCAGTCAGTCAGTCAGTCAGTCAGTCAGTCAGTCAGTCTGTCGGTTAGTCAGTCTGTCGGTTAGTCAGTCTGTCGGTCAGTCAGTCTGTCGGTCAGTCAGTCTGTCGGTCAGTCTGTCTGTCTGTCAGTCTGTCTGTCTGTCTGTCTGTCTGTCTGTCTGTCTGTCTGTCTGTCTGTCTGTCTGTCTGTCTGTCTGTCTGTCTGTCTGAGAGCAGAGCAAGAAGAATTTTAGCTCGTTGGTCTGTCTGTCCATCTTTTCCGTTTGTTTGTTTGTTTGTTTGTTTGTTTGTTTGTTTGTTTGTTTGTTTGTTTGTTTGTTTGTTTGTTTGTTTGTTTGTTTGTTTGTTTGTTTGTTTGTTTGTTTGTTTGTTTGTTTGTTTGTTTGTTTGTTTGTTTGTTTGTTTGTTTGTTTGTTTGTTTGTTTGTTTGTTTGTTTGTTTGTTTGTTTGTTTGCTTGCTTGCTTGCTTGCTTGCTTGCTTGCTTGCTTGCTTGCTTAGTCAGTCAGTCAGTCAGTCAGTCAGTCAGTCAGTCAGTCAGTCAGTCAGTCAGTCAGTCAGTCAGTCAGTCAGTCAGTCAGTCAGTCAGTCAGTCAGTCAGTCAGTCAGTCAGTCAGTCAGTCAGTCAGGCAGGCAGGCAGGCAGTCAGAACTGTTTCTGAAAGATGTGTAAAATAATAAATAAACACCAATAAATGAACTGTACATGTCAAGAAACCATAGTCATCCACTATTTTAAATATAAGTTTACACAAGTTTGGTAGAGACAGACAGACAGATGGACAGGCAGGCAGGCAGGCAGGCAGACAGGCAGGCAGGCAGGCAGGCAGGCAGGCAGGCAGGCAGGCAGGCAGGCAGGCAGGCAGTCAGTCAGTCAGTCAGTCAGTCAGTCAGTCAGTCAGTCAGTCAGTCAGTCAGTCAGTCAGTCAGTCAGTCAGTCAGTCAGTCAGTCATTCGGTCGGTCATTCGGGCGGTCGGTCGGGCGGTCGGTCGGGCGGTCGGTCGGGCGGTCGGTCGGTCGGTCGGCCGGTCGGCCGGTCGGTCGGTCGGTCGGTCGGTCGGTCGGTCGGTCGGTCGGTCGGTCAGGCAGACAGGTTTGTCTGTTGGTCTATCTGTCCATCTGTTCCGTTTGTCTGCTGTCTGTCCATCTTTTCCGTTTGTCTGTCTGTCTGTCTGTCTGTCTGTCTGTCTGTCTGTCTGTCTGTCTGTCTGTCTGTCTGTCTGTCTGTCTGTCTGTCTGTCTGTCTGTCTGTCTGTCTGTCTGTCTGTCTGTCTGTCTGTCTGTCTGTCTGTCTCTGTTTGTTTGTTTGTTTGTTTGTTTGTTTGTTTGTTTGTTTGTTTGTTTGTTTGTTTGTTTGTTTGTTTGTTTGTTTGTTTGTTTGTTTGTTTGTTTGTTTGTTTGTTTGTTTGTTTGTTTGTTTGTTTGCTTGCTTGCTTTGTTTAAATTATTATTTGTTTGTTTATTCAATTTTTGTTGATTCTTTTTTCCATATTGCTAATCCAGAGCATTATTTATGGAACCTACCTTATTGATGCTTGATGAACCAACGAACCATTTGGACTTAAATGCTGTTATCTGGCTAGACAAGTGAGTCTAAAGTGTAGCCATTGATTGGCACCAATAAGAAAAAAATATATAACATTATATGCAAAACCGCATAAACTAAAGAGATTGGCCATTTAGCAATACATACCTAGACTTGCTCCAAGTCCGCCTCTTAGCGCTAGTTTTTGCGGGCAGGTGGAAAGGCCGGCGAGCGGAAAGGCGGGAGAGCGGAAAAGCGGGAGGAAAGAGGCGGACTTGTTTTGCTTGCAGGTTTTTGAATCTAATTAAATATTCGGGCAGGAAATGTACATCACCCTGTTTTGACGTGTTTTTACATGCAATGGAAAGTGGTTCTGCCCCTACTAAAACGTTTTCAAGAGTCTGTTTAACTCCAACTTCCAAAGATAGCCGTTGCATAGCAATTTAGCCTGAATATAATTGCTTCCCGAATTACGTCACCAGTCGAAAAATTCACCGGTGAATTTTGGCCTTTTCAACGAGGAACCGAAAGGTCAAAAATGTTTGAAAAGGACTTTGAGACCCCGTTTACACGATGCCGGTACAATTTGAAAACGGAACAAAATCATGCTGGTATGCAAATACAGTATATAACATTTCATGTTATTTTTGTGCCGGTATCGTGTAAACGCAAGGCATAAACGGCATGATTTTGTTCCGTTTTCAAATTGTACCGGCATCGTGTAAACGGGTCTGAGAAAGTCTATACAGTACCCAACATTTATTGTTTTTCTTCTTCTTTGATTTCCAGCTATCTCCAACAGTGGAAGAAAACTCTGTTAGTTGTTTCCCATGACCAACATTTCTTGGACAGTATTTGCACAGATATCATCCACTTAAGTAAGAAAAGGTCTTTGTTCTAGTTGATAACCATAATTGTTTTTGTTGTGTTTGTTTTTCTTATACATAACCAAGATGTTTTTGAATTTCATGTTGTAGATGAGCAAAAGTTATTTTATTACAGAGGAAATTATAGTAAGTGTAATTTGATGTAGAGTAGTAGACCTTTCCGCATGAAGTGAATGGATCACGTGACGTTTCTTTTTGACAAATCTGATTGGCTAATGACTAATGCTTGTCCGAAGTTTTGGATGTCCGAAGTTTTGCGAGAGCCAATCGAAACTCTCAACGCGTTATCCACGCACTTCATGTGGAAAGGTCTATTACAGTTGATTTCACATTACTTTACCGCCGTGTGTTACGAAGTTCGTTGGGAAGTTCCGAAGTTCGTTCGGAAGTTCGGAATTACGTTGCCAAGGTTGAAAAATTATCCAATCAAATTGCGAGCTGTCGATCAAAACTCGTTATGATTGGATAATTTTTCAACCTTGGCAACGTAATTCCGAACTTCCGAGCGAACTTCGGAACTTCCCAACGAACTTCGCAACACACGGCGGTAAAGTAATGTGAAATCAACTGTAACGACTACTTGTAATGTTAATTACGTACAGTGATAAACACTTTCGCCTAAAATTTGTTATAAGACTCATTCTTTATTTTCATATTTTGTTCAGGTCAATTCAAAAAAATGTATTACCAAAAAATGAGAGAGCAAGAAAAAGCTTACAAAAGACAGGTACTGTAACTAAATAGTGTAGTAAAAGTAGCGTGCTGCGTAGGCAGTGTAGAAACAACAATCGAAATATAGTAAGGTTAGATATACTGCCGAAACAGAGAACGTAGGATTGTAACGTTTCGAGCGAAAGCCCTTCGTCAGAGAGAAACGTGACGAAGGGCCTTCGCTCGAAACGTTAGACTCCTACGTTCTCTGTTTCGGCAGTATATCTCTAACCTTACTATATTTTTACTGTAACTAAAGCCCGGCGTACACTGAAACAAGTTATTTTCGAAGATGTTTCCGAAACTTGTTTCAAAAAATGGAACAGTGTTCTTGGGGAGCACGGGTGGCGTGTGCTGTTAGCGCGCTGCCTCTCACCAAAAGTTAAGCCCGGTTAGACGGGGTTAGTACTTGGATGGGTGACCGCTTGGGAATGACCCCGTTGTCGAGCTGGAAACTAATGTGAGTAGAGTTGTAGGTGATCTCTCCTGTGCTTCGAGGGTTTTTCGCCGGGTTCTCCGGTTTTCCTCCCTCCGCAAAACCAACACTTACATCATGGTAGTCGTGTTCAATTGGGGCATTTCACTCTGTTTGACCAATCCCACAGTTGCTATAGGCAATAAAGTTATTAAAACAATCAGGGAAACTTGGTTTCGGAAACAAAGTTTCGGAAACTTTTCAGCATACACTGGAAACTTTTGTTTCTGAAACCGTATTTTCGGTAACTTGTTTCGGAAATTTTCTCTAGTGTATACCGGGCTTACGTGAAGCAATGTTGAGACAGTTTACCGGTGACAAGAGCAAAGTGAAAAGTACGTGGTAAAGTGCCGAGAATAGTTTTGAAAACGCAATACTAAAGGCCCGGTCAAACGAGGATGAGAGTTGATGAGAGTCGATGAGAGTTGCAACTCTCGGTCGCGTTTGACCACCAACTCTCATCGACTCTCATGCACTCTTATCAACTCTCATCAACTTTGAGCTGGTTCAAATTTTAATGAGAGTTGATGAGAGTTTTTGCTCGTTTGACCGGTCATGGGAGTTGGCATATGAGAGTTGATGAGAGTTTAGCGGCTAGCGGCTTGCGACTTTTCGGGACAAGAAAAGGCAAGAATGCAAAATATATCTGTCTATTTATTTGTCCAGTACGAGATTGTAAAAATACGAACTTTGTTTACCTCGAAATTCGTTCCTAGTCTCCCTGCTACGCGCGGTAAATCCTACAACTCTCATTGTCAACTCTCATCAACTCTCATCCTCGTTTGACCGGGGCATGAAAGTTGAGAAAACTCTCAGACAAACTCTCGCTTGTCAACTCTCATCAACTTTCATCCTCGTTTGACCGGGGCATGAGAGTTGAGAAAACTCTCAGACAAACTCTCGCTTGTCAACTCTCATCAACTTTCATCCTCGTTTGACCGGGGCATGAGAGTTGAGAAAACTCTCAGACAAACTCTCGCTTGTCAACTCTCATCAACTTTCATCCTCGTTTGACCGGGGCATGAGAGTTGAGAAAACTCTCAGACAAACTCTCCCTTGTCAACTCTCATCAACTTTCATCCTCGTTTGACTGGGGCTTAACGTTTCCAGCGGCGCCCTTCATCATTTTACTCTGTTGAAGGGCTACGCTTGAAATGTCAGTATTTTGTTATCAAAACTATTCTCGGCAGTTTACAACCTTTTCACTTTGCTCTATCCAAAACACCGCCTACCCAGCACTCTTACTTTTATACACGTCTGTCAGTAAGAAGAGTTATATACAGTATTTCAAATGAGTGATGAATGTTTCTTAGATAGACCTTCTGAAGGCGTGTAAGATCTTCCAACTATTTAATCATGTTTCAGAAATTGCAGCTCGATGTTAGTAATAATTGTCAGTTGTTTGCTGTACAAGCTGTGTTAGTTAGTAATTAACAGTGTTTAACTGGAAACTTACTGTTACAACGCGACTTGTAGACCAACAAGTACTTGTAACCGAGCGGTCAAGACTCGTTCCTGGAGGACTGGGCACAGTCTAAGGTATAAGTACCTTAATTAACCTTGCTCTGCTATCTGAGTTCTAGTGGCTCAATGGTTAGAGCGTCTGGCTAGCATTCAGAAGGTTGTGGGTTTGAGTCCCGCTTAGAGCTCAGAGTTTTTCTGAGTATTACTAACTAACACAGCTTGTACAGCAAACAACTGACAATTATTTAATCTTGTCTGAACTTTTTTATTTCTCCAGGAAAAGCAGATCAAAGATTTGAAATTAGGTGGGAAATCCAAGAAACAAGCTGTAAGTTAAAATACCAGCATTCTCTTATAGTTTAATTATATAATATAAACCTCTTTTCTGTGGTTCCTTAATTTCTTCCTGTTAGGCTGAGGATACCAAAGCTACACAGAAAAGGAAAAACGAGAAAGGCGGAGGGAGAAAAGCAACTAATGAAGACTCGGTAAGATGTCTGACGAACGTTTGACGATGGTCAATGAAGTTCATAGAGCTGTGAAACAGTATATATTGTTTTAATTGAGAAAATACTGTACTAAAATTATTATTTTTTGTATTCTATGTAGATGGAAGCAGAGACTGTCGAATTAATCAAGCGACCTAAAGAATACGTTGTTAAGTTCTCCTTTCCCGACCCTCCTCCGTTAAACCCTCCCATTTTAGGTTTGAAAGGTGAGCGTAGTCGGAGCTTTCTGTTGTCGTTGTGCAACCTTGTACCCATCATCACTCGTCGTTGGTGATGATAATGATGATGATGATGATGATGATGCTGATGATGATGATGATGATGATGATGATGATGATGATGATGATGGTGGTGATGATAATGATGATGATGATGATGATGATGATGGTGATGATGATGATGATGATGATGATGGTGATGATGATGATGATGATGATGATGATGATGATGATAATGATGATGATGATGATGATGATGATGGTGATGATGATGATGATGATGATGATGGTCGTGGTGGTGGTGGTGGTGGTGGTGGTGGTGGTTGTGGTGATGATGATGATGATAGTGATGATGATGATGATGATGATGGTGATGATGATGATGATGATGATAATGATGATGATGATGATGGTGATGATGATGATGATGATGATGGTGGTGGTGGTGGTGGTGGTGGTGGTGGTGGTGGTGGTGGTGGTTGTGGTGATGATGATGATAGTGATGATGATGATATGATGATGATGGTGGTGGTGGTGGTGGTGGTGTTGTTGATGATGATGATGATGATGATGATGGTGGTGGTGGTGGTGGTGGTGGTGGTGATGGTGGTGGTGATGATAATGATGATGATGATGATAATGATGTTGTTGATGGTGGTGGTAGTGGTGATGATGATGGTGATGATAATCATGATGATGATGATGATGATGATGGTGGTGGTAGTGGTGATGATAATGATGATGATAATGATGATGATGTTGTTGATGGTGGTAGTGGTGATGGTGGTGGTGGTGGTAGTGGTGATGGTGGTGATGTTGTTGGTGCTTCTGTTGTTGTTGTGGTGGTGGTGGTAGTGGTGGTGGTGTTGTTGTTAGTGGTGGTAGTGATGTTGGTGTTGTTGATGCTTCTGTTGTTGTGGTGGTGGTGGTGGTAAGGTGATGGGTTGCAGTGGTTTTTGTTGTTCTTGCCGTTGGTCTTTTATTTTTAATTCAAGTTATTTTGTCACGTTTTCTTCTTTACTTGTTTTACTGTTCTATTCTAACAGTTATTTTAATGTCCAATTCCTTTTTAATAACAGAGGTAATATTTGGCTATCCCGACCAGCCAAAACTTTTTCTGAACTTAGATTTTGGTATCGACTTAAGCTCACGAGGTTAGTTTTGCTGCTGCTGCTTCTTAAGAGGTATACTTCGTTTAACATTTGCGCCATGCCCTTGATTGCAATAAGATAATAATATACACTTATGTCTGCTCCCGAGGGAAACAGTTAGGTTTGTTTCCCGAGAGTCTTGATATTTCCCGAGACGAAGTCGAGGGAAAGATCGAGACTCGGGGAAAAACAAAACTAACCGTTTCCCGAGGGAGCAGACATTAAGTGTTTTGATATATAGCTTGAGTTTCGCTGAATAATTTTGACGTTTATCAGGGGAAAGTGCATGTACACAAAAGACAAACTAAAAGACTTACCAAAACATTTCGCGTGGCTCCGTAATTTCACTTCAACCAAACAAATATGAGTCTCAGAACAAAAGAACAGCAATACATTTCTCCAGTTAATCTTCACACATGCTTTGAAGACCTATAAATATTCTTTTTTTCGTACCAAACAAGCTTTTGTTTATAGGATGCCGTGAAGAGTTCAAAGTACTAGTGGGCAACAATTGAAAACTTATTGACCGAGCAGGCAATAAGTTCTCAATTATTGCCCGCTCGGTAGACATTGAAATTTAGCTGAGGTCATGTGACCACAAACCAACCAATGACAGTCATCGTTGTATCCAGCGAAATTCCAACTATATAATAACATAACTTATTATTTTAATTTTGGATAGTTGCTGTCGTTGGAAATAACGGAGTTGGAAAGAGTACCTTTCTGAAACTGCTGACTGGAGAATTAAATATGGTAAGTTTACTCATACATCGAACTCAACTTATGTGCAAACCACCTGCAGGAGTCCCAGTAGCTCAATGGTTAGAGTGTCTCGCCGGCGATCAGAGGGTTGTGGGTTTGAGTCCCGCTTTAAGGTGAAGTAATACGAGCAACAAATTGCTGCAACTCTGTTGCGTTGCAAGTTGAAAAGCGTTGTTTTGGTTTGTAAATATCTCATTCGTTCAAGAGATATTCACGTTTTTGAAATAGGCAAATTATATGGCTGATGACGTCATTTTCTCCAAACGAGCGAATGGAAATCGTAAAATTAGGAATATCTCTAGCAATAAACAAATAAAGTGTTCAAATTTTGCATGCTTATAGTATTAAAAACGATACTTTTCACTGTGGAATTTCAGTTATTTTCGTGGAAACTGCTGGTTCCTGGCCCCGTCCAATGATAAAATTAAATTTGATTATTTATCAGCAACCAAGTAGCGTTTACTCCAGCGAAGAAAAGTGAAGATTTGGGTTTATTTTGGCATTGTAATTCAAACGTTTAAACCTTTCTATTTTTAAACAATGAGGCAAAAATGATAATTCCCTTTTTAAGGTTTAGAGTAACCTGTGAGCATGCGCTTAACATGGCAATCACAAAAGTTCCACAGAGAAGTGTATTTTATTGGATACTATAAGCATACAAAGTTTAAGCACGTTCTGTTGTTTATTTCCAGGGATATTCCTTATTTTACGATTTTCATTTCGATCGTTTGGAGAAAATGACGTCATTAGCCATAAATTTGCATATTTCCAAAACGTGAATATCTCTTGAACGAGATGAGATATTGACAAACCACAAACGCCGTTCACCCTCATTTTAAATGTACTTTATGATACGATCATAAAAGGACTGACGATTTTTTGTATCTGCAACGCGCAGATATATTGCTATCGTGTTTTGTGTGTGTGTGTGTGTGTGTGTGTGTGTGTGTGTGTGTGTGTGTTCCACCGTGGGTTAACCTTTTGGTGTAACCGCTGACCTGTAATATGTGCAGTAGTGTGGCTGTTTATATTTCCTCGCCGTGTTGTATGAACTAAGGAGCGAGACGAAGAACAACATTATTTTCGAAGAAAGTCAATTGCAATGCTGTATGATTGGAGTAGTATGATTCAGGGATACTTTAAAATTATTGCGTCTGACCGTACGCCAAGTGATAGCATAATAATTCAATTTGATATTTGCGCTCATCTCAGTTCAAATAGATTTTTCTCCGTTGCTATTCTATACGATTTGTTCTAATTCACATATGTTGTACAGAATTTAACGCTCTATCTAATCGTACAAGTTTCCCAAATGGCACAAACCTACAGACGATTGATTTACTTTAAATATGACGGCGTTCGACCGTACCCCAAGTAAATAGTGTAATAATGCAATTCGATATTTGCGCTCATCTCAGTTCAAATATATTTTTCTCCGTTGCTATTCTAATACGATTTGTTTTAATTCACATATGTTGTACAGAATTTAACGCTCTATCTAACCGTGCAAGTTTCCCAAATGGCACAAACCTACAGACGATTGATTTACTTTAAATATGACCGCGTTTGACCGTAGGCCAAGTAAATAGCGTAAATAATGCAATTTGATATTTGCGCTCATGTCAGTTCAAATAGCCTTTTCTCCGTACCTACATACATGGCACAAACGTACAGACGATTCAGGGGTATTTAGATCCGCGGTAGCCGTATTATTGGCTATTTGGATATATCTTCCAGCAGTTAGCCGTTAAATTCTATATTTCCGACAAAGTTTTGCACAAAAACATTTCGGAGACAGGGGATATTGCTGATAAACTGGTTAAGTATTTTTAACGTGACTTATAGTAAACTTGTGAGTGTGATCTACCACAGTTTTTGTGAGTCATGATGAGTCATGATAAAAAATTATTAAGGTCAGAGAACGTGTACTTTCTCTTTAATTATCTTATAAGATATCGCTAAAATCTTATAAGATTTTTCTTAAGAACTTACAAGACTTTCCAAGATCACACAAGATCTTGACAGAAAAATTTCCTGAAGGTGAGATAATACGCACAACAACGCTTTTCAACTTTCAACGTTGCAAGTTGAAAAGCGTTGTTGCACGTATTAGCACCCACTTAAAGTGTCACTATGATGAACAAAAGGTCCGCTATGCGTACATGTATCTGCGCAAACCCACCACTGTGAGAATCATGAGTAAAATGGCTGGAAGAACGTTTTATACACCCGATTCTGATGTCCGAACTAACAAATACATTTCTTCTCTTTAGACTCACTAATTATTGTTAGCGAGGTTCAGATCACGCTACTGCTACCGTAAATAGTTTTAGTTTTAACAGCTTTATTTTGGCAATAAATAAATTTATATTTACATACATACATCTGTACAGACAAGAAGTAGACAGGCTAATTATACATGTTAAAAATTAAAATTGAAAGATGACTGATAGGAAGTGATATGAAAACGAATTATAAATAAAATATATGCCAAAATCTGGTAAAGCACAAACGGGACTGAGTCCCAGTAAATGTGGTTAAGCTGATGTAATGTTCGTTTTTGCGTTTTGTAGTCGCAGTTGGTTTTAATCCTAGTATCGTTATACGCTTTCTTTTTGCACTAGGTTTGAGACCTGCGACCATTACTGAACGTAAAAACAATATTTGACATGCTTAATTATATTTACGGTAGCGGTAGTGGTAGCGGTAGTGTGATCTGAACCTCACTAATACTACATATAGTACGGTTTGTTTTGCATTAGTCAACGTGACAAAGTACATTTATTTTTATTTTTCATTCTTAAGAGCCAAGGAGAACTAATAAAGAACCATCGTGTAGTAAGTCCGAAAATTTTTGCATTTATTTTTAAATTAATTAATAATTTATGAGGAAAACGCAAAGGCAAATCACATATTACTTAGCTCGGCTTGATAAATTGAAATCGTTCTTTGTACTCTAAAATACTGAAATTGTACTCTAAGTGACGGTGGCAATTGACGAACCGGGCGAAAAGCGTAACCTTGTGACGACTATTAAAGCACAGCAAATAATTTTGAATAAGCTCGCAGCAGAGGGGACATGGATAATTTTTTAAATTTAACCGCCAATCACGTGAATAAAAATGATGAATACGACAAAATCATACATTTAAATGAAACTTATTTTAATGTCATTAATTTTCTTTGTCGTTTAGCGTATTGGGTTTTACAGTCAACACTCAGCTGACCAGGTTAGTCGGCTTTTCAGGTTTTAAGAAGAACGCAATAAATAAATTTTGATTGAATAAATGAATGCGGTAGGGCAGGAAGGAGAGATGGAAGAAAGGAAGGAAGGAAGGAAGGAAGGAAGGAAGGAAGGAAGGAAGGAAGGGAGGGAGGGAGGGAGGGAGGGAGGGAGGGAGGGAGGGAGGGAGGGAGGGAGGGAGGGAGGGAGGGAGGGAGAGAGAGAGAGAGGGAAAGAAGGAGAGAGGGAGGTAGAGAGAGAGAGCTACGAGCGAGCGGTGGGCTGCATGGTTGGTTGGTTGATTATTAAATTTTTGATTGTTTTATTTAGTTGAACTTAGAAGAATCTTCTGTTGACTATCTACGGGTAATTAAGTTTGAATATAAATCTACAACTACATTAACAACTACATTCTCGTTCTCTACTGAACATTTACCTTATTCGTTGCCTTTTTCAGAGAAAATATAACCTGAATTACCAAGATTCCCGGAAAACACTTGGTCAATATGGCCTCAGTGGACATGCACATACGATTAAAATTAAAGACTTATCTGGTGAGCCAGTCACCATTGATGTTATCAGTTACAGTATATTCGGCATTGTTGGCAAAAACAGTTACCACCATAGCATTATCTAATTAATGATGATAAAATCAGGACCATCATTACCATCACCATCAATATCACCACCATCACTATCACCACCACTATCACCACCATAACCATCACCACCACAATAAAATCAGGACCACCATCACCATCACCATCACCATCACTACGACCATCACCATCACCACCACTATAACCAGCATCACCTCAATATCACCATCAATATCACCTTCACCACCCTGGTGGCATCATCACTATCACCATCACAACCATCACCATCACAATTAATGATGATAAAATCAGGACCACCGTTACCATCACTATGACCATACCACCACTATAACCAGCATCACCATCAATATCACCATCACCACCCTGGCATCATCACTATCACCACCACAACCATCACCACCACAATTAATGGGGATAAAATCAGGACCACCATTACCATCACTACGACCATCACCATCACCACCACTATAACCAGCATTACCATCACCACCACCATCATACACCACCACTACCACTACCATGAACCACCATCACAATTACCATCACCATTACTATCACCACCACCACCACCATTATCAACTGACACTATCAACATCATTACCAACCAGTACTATCAACCATCAGCTCCACCAAGACGACCTCAGATCTCTATAGTGTGTGAATGTTCTTTTTCTAGGTGGACAGAAATCAAGGGTTGCATTTGCGGATCTGTCTCTAAGTAATCCCGATGTTATAATTTTGGTAAGTTGTTGCATAGGATTGCATGAGACCTACACTGACTTTAATTCCCTTCACAGACGTCCTTTGTTCTTTTCGCTTTCTCACTTCCACACTTGTTTTCAGGATGAACCTACCAATAACTTGGATATTGAGTCTATTGATGCTTTGGCTGAAGCAATCAACAAATTCTCTGGAGGTGAGTAGTGACGATACGCTATTAAGTTGTCACAATAACAGCAGCAATAACAACAGCAGCAATAACAACAGCAACAACAACAACAACAACAACAACAACAACGACAACGACAACGACAACAACAACAACAACAACAACAACAACAACAACAACAACAGCAACAACAACAACACTACAGCAACAGGAACGACAACAACGACAACAACAACAACAACAGCACCAACAACGCCAGCACCAACAACAACGCCAGCACCAACAACAACAAACGACAGCACAACACCAATAGCACTAGCACCACCACCACCACCACCACCACCACCACCAGCAACAACACCACCACCACCACCAACAGCAGCAACAACAACAACAGTAATAGTACTACCTACCCACCTACCAGTGGGTAAGTAGGTGGGTAGGTTACCTACCCACCTACTTGCCTACCGGTTAAACAGCGCTGTCACCAGTGTCGCACCTACCTACCTACCTACCTACCTACCTACCTACCTACCTACCTACCTACCTACCTACCTACCTACCTACCTACCTACCTACCTACCTACCTACCTACCTACCTACCTACCTACCTACCTACCTACTGACTTATGTACAATTTCCTCATTCAAGGTGTAATCTTGGTAAGTCACGACGCACGTTTAATTCTGGAAACTGAGTGCCAACTGTGGGTGGTCGAAGACACCAATATTCACGAAATAGAAGGCGGTTTCGAAGACTATCGACAAGAAATTCTGGAAAAACTCGGTGAAACTCTAACCCCCTCAGCGTGAGAGCTGTTGAATTTTTTTTTAAATTTAGGTGAAATTAC
This sequence comes from Corallium rubrum, assembly GCA_964035015.1. Classification (NCBI taxonomy): domain Eukaryota; kingdom Metazoa; phylum Cnidaria; class Anthozoa; order Scleralcyonacea; family Coralliidae; genus Corallium; species Corallium rubrum. The sequence goes on from OZ036014.1 coordinate 760,072, forward strand.
TGCGAGATGTGCAGTGCAGTGTTTGATGGCATCGCGAAGTAGTGAATGTTGCATTTCTTATGCATAAAATATTTTGTAATGTAGACCTCTGAGCTTCATTTTATTTCGTTGTATAGCTCTGGTGGTAGTCTTGCTTATTGAACAGTTTTACGCCCTCCAACTGCTAAATACACATTTCATTCTGATGAATAGACTTTCTCAAAGTCCTTTTCAAACATTTTTGACCTTTCGACATTTTTACCTTTCGCTTCCTCGTTGAAAAGGACTTTACCCACCTGCAGCGCGCCGAAATCCACCGGTGAATTTTTCGACCGGTGATGTAATTCGGGAAGTAATTATATTCAGGCTAAATTGCTATGCAAGTACTATCTTTGGAAGTTGGATCGAGTGAAACCGACTCTTGAAAACGTTTTAGTAGGGGTAGAACCACTTTCCATTGCATGTACGACAGCCCGAAACACGTCAAAACAGGGCGATGTACATTTCAGCGATTTCCCGCCAGAATATTTAATTAGATTCAAAAACCTGCAAGCGAAACAAGTCCGCCTCTTTCCTCCCACTTTTCCTTCTCTCGCCTTTCCACCCGCCTGCAAAAACTAGCGCTAAGAGGCGGACTTTGGAGCAAGTCTATCTGATGAGCAAGTCTATCTTATCCAAACTATTATCGGCAGTTTGCCTACGCAGCATGCACTCTACGTTTATACATTCGCGGCGAAAGTTTACCTAAGCCAAGTGAAATTGCATAAAATCTGTCGCTTACCACAAACACAATTTCTGTAGGTATGCAAGCGCTACAAATAGAAAACTTTTCAATAATTAAGATCACCACTAGAGCTATGCAATGAACTACAAGCATTGTCAAAAATGTTGGAACGAACATCCGTTATGGAGAGGTTTCCCTCCCCCCCTCCCCCAACAATGTTGCCCCCCCCCTCCCCCAACAATGTTGTATACGTATAAATGTCGTCAAACATCGGACAAGCATGCCTGTGCTTAGCTTTACCATTGATTTGGGGGGAGGGGGGGTTTAACGAAACGTTACTTATTTAAATATTTAATTATTTGTATGGGGTCATGCAATTTTATTCAATCGTTTCAACATATTTTGTCAATGATTGTAGAATGAAACTCAGACCTTTTATAGTATAAAACTTTTAATAGGACAAAAATGCAATTTCTCATGAAGTGCCCTGATTTCTGATTGTATGGAAACCAAGCTTTGGTATCATTTGGACGGACTGTGGATCAGTATTTTGAGTCATCGAACGCTCAACCACAGGGAGCCCATCTTGGCAATTCGTCATGTCAAAAAAAGCGCGTGGGTACCCTGTGGCGATTTGAAAAAAACGAATAACGGTTACCGAAAGCCGGAAAAAAGGCGGAAAAAAGGAAAAAACGGAGGGAAAGGGGGGGAGGGAGAGGAAAAAATATAAAAAAATATATAAAAATATTTTCCTTTACACACCAACGACCGAGTGTGCCACAGTCCCCCGCGCGTCTTTCGAGTGCGCCACAGGGTACCCACGCGCTTTTTTTGACATGACGAATTGCCAAGATGGGCTCCCTGTGGCTCAACCTCAATCCCAATCTAGCTACGTCAACACACGGTGGAAAGACCGTGCTTTTTTCACGCCAACAAACAATCAAGCACGCAAACAAGCAAACAACCGAGGAAAATGCACAAAGTAGCAAACGAACAAATTTAGGCCACGCACAAAATGTTCGAACAAACATACTTCTTTGTATGTACGAATGCGACGAAATAGCTTACGTGTACATGTAGATGTGTATACGTAAAAAGGAAATAAATAGTATAATTGTCATCATTTAAATCTTAAATTTGTCCTCCCTTCTGTTGCCTGGAATACGATAGATAACCAAGATGACGGCTGTAGAAACCGGTGTCCAAGATGGAAAAACAACTCGAAACAATCTGTTGAGCCTCTAAAGCATACATATAATAAAGGTCTTGTTGAGCGCGCGAGGGTAAATGGGGAGTTCGCGACGGGAAATCGGGTAATAATTCCATGTCCTAAATAACCCAGGTATTTCATGAAAGCCTCACAGGACATGGATTTATAACCGGAAATCGTCGCTCCCACAAGGCCTGGGTACGAGACTGGATGGTTGGCAATTTCACCCAATCGAAAACGCGCGAAAATTTTAACCAGTAGGAAAGCAGAAGTCTTTAGGAGAGCAGACCGAAAGTACTGTCGCGTCGCCCCAAGGTCCTGGACTTAAGAGCGGAGTATTGAAAACGCGCGTTGTGACTTTGAAAGTTCTTTTTATAGTTCAACCTTTTCAAGAATATTGGAGTTCTGGACTAACAAAAAGCGCAGGGGAATCTGACCGTTCTTATCCAGGTAAAAAAAAATCCGAACGTACGAAAGTTTAGTACGAACCGATTGGATTCACACACCTGTACTCATATTAGACAACAAGCCCATGTTGTCTGCGAGTTGATAGTCGACGAGGCGCAGCCAAGTGGACTATCTATCAGACGAGGACGCGTTGTTTTAGTACACAGTCAATCGAGATATGGTCTGGAAACTCAGCTAAAGTCTTTGGTCTATCTTTTTGTTCGCCGTTATGCATTTTTGTGCACGGTGCCGGTCACTGAACCCATTGTATTTTAGTATAATGAACGAATTGTCCAATAGCAACGTTTCACTTCAATCACTCAACCGTGCTATTTAAATATTAATAAACCTAATACAAAGGATGTGCACGGTGTAAGGTACGGTTCAACATAAAATCCGAGCGCATTATAGGCGCTTTGAAGTTTGCCGAGTTTCCAGACCATATCTCGACTGACTGTTTGGTATAAACCAACTAGTCGGACAAACTGTTATTTTAACCCTTTCACCGCCAAACTTTTTCCCTTGACGAGTAAAATACTAAAGGGCCACCACGGTTAAAGAAACAAACCGAAACCTCGACAAAATGCGAATTTTCCGCCATCGCTACTCGCTACTTTTGTGGTCTATCACCAATAGACAGCGAGTAGCTCAGTTAATCAGAATGCAGCATTTGTACTTGTCCACTGGTTGGTTTATACTAATAAGATTTCTCAATAGCATTAACTCCTTCACTACCGCGGGCTAACCACCTGACAAGTAAAATCGTCTGGCGTTAGACAGTAGAGGGGGGTGGTTTGGAAGCTTCTTGGTCTTTCAAGATTATGCAATGGTCATGTTGGATGGACACGTGACGATGACGGACTACACACGAACAAAGAACTTACAATACGTGACGACGAAGGAACCCGAACGTTGCTATTGGAGGACTGCTTCATTATACAGAAAATACAATACGTTCAGTGACCGTGAAATTAGACAAATTGAACAATGGCTTTTGCCGAGTTTCCAAACCATCTCTCCACGAACTATGGTTAGACATAGTAAAATAAAAAAGTCGAACGATACAATAGGCAAAGAGTTAACATGAGACAAAAACACACATTCAGATGAAAGAACGCGTCTGACGTTTATTACAGTATATCTACATGTATATCTTACATGTTCATACAATATTTCACAAAACAAAGGTTCTTCCCATTTTTCATCAAACTTCTCCCATCGGAACTGCAACTCTTCGATTCCGTTCCAACGACATAACAACGTTTTTCACACCTTTTGAGATTAAATCATCTAAAATAAACTTGAGGTACTGCCGAAATTTTTAAGTCTCTGAAATATTGACATTTATGACAATCGTCTTGAGTAGTACAAAATCGATAAATAGGTTTAAATTCAATGTACATATTATAGAATAAATTTATCACCGAGGATAAACCATGAACTTGCAGTAAGAAGTTCACCGATTGGTTCCCTCGCCCGTGTTTCTGTTTTTTAAAAATTTCGGTAGTATCTGCCACGGTGCGGTCTTAAGCTTTTTTACTATACACCGTAGCAGGAGGATCTATTTTTACAGTTTAAACTCTGAACACAACCATATCGACTAGTTTATTATTTAGTTTAGAGAAGCATAATTAACAAATAATATAAGATGGGAAAACTTTCCGAAACGGGCGATCTTATTTTGCCCATTGTTTTAACGTTTTGTTGTATCTCCCCCCTCCCTTCGTGACGTTCACGCTCTGGGCGATTCCATGCTGACGAGTTTGACTTGATTGGCGTCTCGTTCGGTTTCGTAGTGCGGCGCCATCTCGTGTTTGAAGCAATTTAAGATATCGTACTCGATGGGGATGACCTTGTTCATGACTAAGTAACGGAAGAAGTACGACACGGCCACTATGGTAAACAGGGAGCAAATCATGGAGAACGTACGGAACGGGAACAGTTGTCCGTATTCTTCGTCGTAGAATGGGTACTTAATGAGCGCATCAAATCCGATCAGAGGTTCACCGCCCGCAACTCGGAAGAACAGTCCGACAACGTAGCCACAAATCGATCCGTAAGTGTTCGACGCTTGGACGTAAATAACACAGAAGAGTTGAGGGAAGAGGATGGCGTATACCAAGTCGGAACACAAGTGGAAGAGAACGTAGATTGAATTCACGTTCAAGGCCAAGACTGTCGATACGAAACCAACGCCCAAGACGGAAGCACGGATAACCCAAACGATTTCTTTCTCGGAAGCCTAATAACAAAAGAACGTCGTGAGAAACAATAATTATCAATTATTGGACGAGTCTGAGCAAAATATCATGATTTGTCAGTGGCGAGCTGCTAGTTATTTGCCGATGCCGAAGGCAGAGGCAAATAACTAGTAGCGAGACACTGACAATCATGATATTTTGCGATAGACGAGTTAAATAATTGATTTATCATTCATAAAATAGTTAAAAATTTGAAATGCCTGAAGTAAGACATCGCCACTCTTCTCTCTGTCTTCGGCATACTAAAATCTTCGTAAAACTTACTTTTTGTTGGCATGAGTCTTGCTTTTTATCTCACTAAAACTTCCTTTTAACTATTTTTTTTCTGAAGTACATTGTCGTTATGGATGCTTCCAAATACTCTCGATTATTTCCTCGGATAGCTGAAGAACTAGCCGCCATGTTTACGAAAATTATTTGCCGTCAGCAGCGGTATCGCTAATACGCATGCTCAAAATTATTTGCAGCAGAAAATTATTTGCACTCAGTTATTTGCAGGTAAATTAACCAATCAGAATGCGGGATAGAAACGAAATGAATGATAATTGTAATTATAAGAGCATTGTACGTAATAAATTATTGCATTGTAATGCTGAAAGAGGTTATTAATGAAGCCCGTCCCCCCGAACCCTAACCTCAAAAACGTGAAGTTCCCGGGGGTAACCCTAACCTGAAAAGTGTCGGGGGGGCTTCTTTATCCTCCCTGTCCGACCACCCCTAATATTTTTGGTAATTGTGGGATGCGCAGTGAAGTCCAATCCGTCAATTGGCGCATATTACAATGCAATAATTTATTGCCTACAATGCTCTTTCAATTACAATAGTTTATTGGTTACAACGTGAGGAATGAGTGTTTTCCGCCATCTTTGTTCCGTCATTTTTTGGCCAGGACTCGCTGTCCAGTTATATATAGGTCAGTGGTTATACGGACTCAAGGCACAATGGATTTCTAACATCTTTCTTACCTTTGGTCGTAAGATCAATTTATAGATATTTCTGGCAAACATAGAGCTCGCAGAGAGAGTGGAGGAGTCAGCCGAGGACATGACAGCAGCAGAGACGGCGCCAAGACCAATGAACGAGACAGCCGAGGGAGTCAAATATTGCAAGACCAAAGGAAGAATACGACTGGCATTACCATCAGCCAAGGTACCGTTTACGACATCACTATAGCTGGTTTCATTCCATCCTAAAACAGAAAAGATAGAGAATTTACACGACAGAAACACAAAGTACCTTTTATAGTAAATATCCAACGGAATAGATATATTCTATAATTATCATTTATATCATATGGAGTGATGCACGGACGGTAAACGTTTTTTTCTCATTCAAACAATTTATCATAAGTATCTGTGTTATTATAATTAGACGTATATTTAATTAAAGCTTAATTACTATCATCACTACCACCACACCACTATCATCAGCTCACCATTATCACCCCCACCATCATCAGCACTACCATCACCACCACTATCACCATTATCACCATTATCACCACCACGATCATCAGCACTACCACCACCACCACTATCATCAGCACTACCACTACCATCACCATTATCACCACCCACTATCATCAGCACTACCACTACCATCACCACCACTATCATCAGCACTACCACCACTATCACCATTATCACCACCCACTATCATCAGCACTACCACTATCACCATCCACTATCATCAGCACTACCACTACCATCACCACCATTATCACCACCCACTATCATCAGCACTACCACTATCACCATCCACTATCATCAGCACTACCACTACCACCACCACCACCATTATCACCACCAACTATCATCAGCACTACCACTATCGCCATCCACTATCATCAGCACTACCACTACCATCACCACCACTATCATCAGCACCACCACTACCACCACCATTATCACCACCCACTATCATCAGCACTACCACTATCACCACCCACTATCATCAGTACTACCACTACCATCACCACCACTATCACCATTATCACCACCCACTATCATCAGCACTACCATCACCACCACTATCATCAGCACTACCACTACCATCACCACCACGATCACCATTATCACCACCCACTATCATCAGCACTACCACTACCATCACCACCACTATCATCAGCACTACCACCACCACCACCACTATCACCATTATCACCACCCACTATCATCAGCACTACCATCACCACCACTATCATCAGCACTACCACTACCATCACCACCACTATCACCATTATCACCACCCACTATCATCAGCACTACCACTACCATCACCACCACTATCATCAGCACTACCACTACCATCACCACCACTATCATCAGCACTACCACTACCATCACCACTACTACCACCATTATCACCACCCACTATCATCAGCACTACCACTACCATCACCACCACTATCATCAGCACTACCACCACTATCACCACCCACTATCATCAGCACCTACCACTACCATCACTATCATCAGCACCTACCACTACCATCACTATCACCATCCACTATCATCAGCACTACCACTATCATCAGCACTACCACTACCATCACCACCACTATCACCATCATCACCACCCACTACCATCAGCACCACCACTACCATCACCACCACATCACCACCACTATCACCATTATCACTATATCACCACAACCATCATCATCATCACACCACCACCACCACCACCACCACCACCACCACCACCACCACCACAATCATTGTCATCATCTTCATAGCATTGCTTGTGTATCGTAATTTTACATACGACCATAATCACTCTCCCCTCTTGCCTAAAATAGTCATTCTTACGTGTTGAAGCTCCAATGGCACCGATGAGAACAGCAGGAATGGCGGCCAAGAAGCAGCCGGCTGAAGCGGCGAACGACAAGTATTTCGCATGAACTGTTGTTCGGCAAGACAGAACGCGTTGGAAATACGCTTGCCATGGGATTCCGCCGAACGTCTAAAAAAGATGAAAGGATTTTACGGTAAGAAACCTTGTTCAATTTAACTTTTTTAATATGAATCCAGAGTAGCTAAAGTTTCCATGGTTCCCTTTTGAAACTGGACAGCTTTAGTACTTTACTTTGGCTAACGAATGACAATAATATTTAATTTCAGGATGCTCTCTCACCAAAGGTGATTTTCAGAGAGGTCCTGACTATTTACTAAGTAATTACAACATAAAAATAAGGATGTTCTATAAAGTATAACCTAGGATATTAGGAAATTATGATTGGATATTGAAGAGGGATCCCGGCACGTTTGCACAAATAGGCACCATGGGCGCAGTCACCCACGCCCGATGATGCAAAACGGCCGCACTCATTGTCCCGGCAAAGATTATTGTCTCGGAACAATAAGGGCAATCACCCTACACCTACTCGCCAAACATGCAGGGATCCAAAATGTAAACAAATATTAATACTTAACAAGTGTTGAAATAATCAGAGTAAACTTTCTTGAAATATTGGACACTTAGCTTTTGTAATAGTTTCGTCTAAAGAATTCCAATCTCTAACTGCATGGTAATTTAGTCTTTGTTTACCCCAGTTTCTCTTCACTGCTGGTAAGCACAAACTATTTCGATTTCGTGTATTATAGCTACGTATGTATATATAGCTATATATGTGTATTATAGCTATGTATGTGTATTATAGGTATATTATAGCCAAATGATTTTCTATCTAAGGGACAATAACGCATGTGCAGGCGTCATGGATTCTCTTATCCAAACTTTTCGCTATCAACTTACCAGGAACAAGACATAATCAACCCATTTTCCAGACTTCTTTGTGTCCCAGTGACCAATCCAAATGTCTTTTGTTTCACCAATAGGTCGCACAGCAGGGTTCGTCATTGCGAAGGGAACTGCGAGCCACTACAGAAAGATGAACGAACGAAATGAGAATAAGGGAAAGACTGACAAAAAGGGAGAATATAGGAAAGACTGGTTAAAGGGGAGAACGAGGAAAAGGGAAAAGACTAACAAAAAGGGGAAATAAGGCGGCAAAAGCGAGAGATAATGAAACGAAAATTAAGTTTGTCTTATTTGAAGGAACACTTAAAATTATATAGTAATATCTTTTGCAGTTTTTCGTTTCCTTGCTTTGTTCTTGAGATATTTTAGTTTGTTTGATATGCAAATTAAACATTTTGACGTCGTGGGTGCATAATGAGCTATCGGAGAAGGTTAGATATCTTTTCTATTATCAAACAAAATTAATTTCAATGAAACATGTGGATGTGTTTCGCCCACAACACTAAACATGTAGATCTTCAAGTGATTATTATATTTGATATTAGCAAAGATATACAACTTTTTCAATAACTCATTATGCACGTGTGACGTCAAAATGTTTAATTTTCATATTAAAAAAATAATATCTCAAAAACGAAGCAAGGAAACGAAAAACTGCAAAAGATGTTACTCTACAAATTTTAAGTGTTCTTTCAAATAAGACAAACTTAATTTTCGTTTCGTAGGCACTTTTTCTCAAACAATTTTTAAAGTAAACAAAAGGTGAAAAAATACAGTCGATGTACTCACCAGTCCAATGAAGATACAAACAAGTTGCACGACATCGGTGTAAACAACTGAATAGAGACCTCCGCATAATGTGTACGAAATAGCGATAGCCCCAGAGACAATGATAGATGTTGTGGTATCGATATCAATGACCACACTGATCGCTGCTCCAAGAGCGGCTAGGATAGCTGACGACCAAAATATATCGCCAAGGAAGGCTGGGATGTAGAGCAGTCCTCCCATCAATGAGCCGTATTTCTCTTGGAAGGGGTCCAACATGGTAACGTATTTTCGGGATCGCATCTTCTCGGCAAACAGCAGTCCACCTAAAAGCAAAAGGCGGGGAATTAGTTCAAGAGTACATCAACAAATGGCATACGATCCTCCAATCCGTTTTCTCCATCGGCGTCTTATTTTGCGCGAACATAATCCGCATTCAGCAATGCAATTGGTTAGCGCTGCTATTTTTTTTGCCAGCATTTTTTTTTGCTAACCAATCGCATCGCTTCGGAAAGAGTTTGTCGATTCTCTAAAACATTTGGATAAGGGTCTGGGATTAAAGATAACACAAGACTGACAGACACAATATAGGTCTTACTGATAAATAGCCGCAGAATTGAAATTCTTTAATATGTATATGAATTATCCCCTATATGGCATCGTTTAAAAGTGGACATCCTGTACATGAAAACGAGGCCATAGAGGCGAATTTATAGATATAAAAGAATTCTAATCCGGCGGCAATTTAGAAATAAGGCTCATGACATACAAGAATTAATACACTAAAAGGGTTTCGTGAGTCTTCGTTGATAAATCACTTAAAACCTTCTTGGATTTTCGCATTTCAGCGCTCGCCTATTCGTTTACAGAATAAATAAATGAGTCGCCATATTTTCATACTGACATGAATACTTGGGCGTTTTTTCAAAATTGCGCGCGTTCATCTTTATTTTTAAAGATGAACGATTTTTATTGGCTCGAATTCGCATTGCATGTCGTGAAAGCTTTTTTGTTTTCTATGCATTACGAAACGAAACATAAGAAAAACGTTTGGCAGTCTTGCATTTGTAGTGGAAAGGCGACTAAACTGCAAAATTGACCAGGATTGAAATATTAATTCCGAAAAATATTGTTGAAATGGACGTTTTCTTTTGTTTATTTTCGTTTGAGCAAAACGTTTGTCGGCCATCTTTGTTTACAAGTTCGAAAAAACGAAATGCTGTACGGAATTTTCACTTCGCCTCACTGAGATTAAACGAATGCCAAAAAACGTGCTTTAACGATAGCCTGCTTTACATCTGCCGGTGTCATACCGGATGAGTGACCCCCGTAGTGGGTGACCCCCCGAGATTCAACCCCAGTTGTTAGTGACCTATTTGGATTTGGAGAAAAGTTAGGATTAGGTTTACGATTAGTGTTGGGGTTTAGCATTAGATTCATTAGATTAATTACGTCTAGAGGTCATTTACCTCTATGGGAGAGTACCGAGTTATTCATCCCCAGGGGTAAATGACCAAGGGGTCACTCATCTCGGTTGTCACCGTGATCATTGCAAGGCGAGCTAAGCCGATTGATTTGTATGTTAAATCGAAATTTAAGAAATTATCGTGAAAAGTGTTAGAATTTTTGGTGTTTTATTTTAATAGTTCTATTTTTTTAGCCGACTGGTTTACAGCTGCTTAACAGTTTTAGATTTGCTACAATTTTAAAGTTTATCATTTTAGTCATTTGGGGATGTTAAATTAACACTGTGACGCCTGGATTCTAAAGTTCACTCACACTCAATGAGTGACCCCTCACACTCAATAAGTGCAACTCAACACTCAATGAGTCTCCACTCACCCTCACTGAGTATGAAACTACACTCACGCTCACACTCAAATGCAACTCGACATTCAATGAGTCTCCACTCACCCTCACGGAGTATGAGACCACACTCGCTCTCTAAACACTATTCAATTGAATGGTTGGAGAGTGAGTGTAGTTTCATACTCAGTGAGGGTGGAGGGTGGAGAGTGGAGGGTGGAGGGTGGAGGGTGGAGGGTGGAGGGTGGAGAGAGAGAGAGAGAGAGAGAGAGAGAGAGAGAGAGAGAGAGAGAGAGAGAGAGAGAGAGAGAGAGAGAGAGAGAGAGAAAAGAGAGTGGGTGAGTGAAGACTCATTGACTGTTAGTTGCACTTATTCAGTGTGAGCAGCCACTCATTGAGTGTGAGTGACCTTTTAGAATACAAGCGTTAGTGATTATTATGATTAGTATTATAATTATTACTATGATTAGTATTATAATTATTACTATGATTAGTATTATAATTATTACTATGATTAGCATTAATTACTATGATTACTATTATGATTATTATTATTCCTACTGTGACAAAGAACAAGGTTTATATTTACTCATATGATTATTTAATTAATTTATTTACTTCAGTTATTTTTATGTTATTCTTATTTATTTATTTAATTTATATTTAGCTATTACTTATATTATTCTTACGATGTTAAGGCAAGTGAAATTATCATTATGATTAGTGTTAACACTATTATTAGTACTAATATTATTATTGTGGTTTATTTTTATTGTTGATGAATAGTAAAACTGTCAAAAAGAACGTAATAAAGTCGGTACGTAGATTCGTAAAGTGAGTTTATATAATCGTTAGATCTCGTCAGCTAGTCTGTATCACAACCCCGACACGAACGCGTTGAACATTGATAAAAGCCGTAACCAAAAACAGGTTCAATATCTCATTCAGTACTGTTTAAAAACCTTGAAACAGTCCTGAATGAAATGATGCAACTGTTTGACGCATTAAAACCGGTGCCGAATGACCAGAAGTGTACATTAGTGATAACGTAAAACGTTTTACAGAACAAGGTCTGAATTAAGTTAAAGTGCACCCAAACCTTCACGACCAAAATTATGCACTATCTTAGCTAAATTTCTGCAGTGTATATTACGTAGTCATTAAAAACAAACGAGTGACGTCATCATATGAATGACGTCATCACATGGAGTGACGTCATCAGGTGACGTGTACTGAACTCAGGAACACAAAGGTTCATTGTAGTCTTCTTGTTCTTAAAGGTTTAAGAAATCCAAATTTTGCACCAGTGAATTATCGATACAGTTGGTGTATTAGTCAAGTTGGTTGATCAATATTTATCATATTCGAGGTGTAATTTGGGAAGAACGGATTCCGTGGAGTATACACGACTTAGTAAACCTACTCTGGTATCCAAACGTTTTGGGGAAAGTGAAACTGACTTGGGGTTAGGGTACACTTTAACAAAACATATCACATAAACGATGTACAATTACCAACAAATATTGCAAGTTTTAACACGTCTCTGACTGCAGGTGGAAGAGAGCTGCTTTCACCAAGAACTGGACCATTTGGCATGGCCTGTCAACGGAAGAAGTCAGCAATCCTAGAAATATACCTTGCATATGATCTTGCATGTCCTAACAGGCGTGTATATACTACTATTACTACTATATTAGATGTTATAACAGCAATTACATGCACGATATCACGTAACCTTAGCCATTCCCTGCTAAGATCGCTCCATACATCTTACAGGCAATGATGCTATAAGCAAAGGAAGAACCACAATGAACAACTAATTACACTACTAAATGTTACAATTATACTCTCGTGTGTTGTAGATGGATGTAGTCTTGAAGAAAACTGGTGTTTATGGTGTTATGGAGTAAATGGTGTGGACTTCATGTGTGTGGAAGTTGTTCGCCTATTCAGGTGAAATTCTCAAAGCTTTTCAGCAAGATGTGTTCGCAACGGGCTTGTGGAATCCTGGACAACGTTTCAGAGACATAGTAAGTACAGAGTTATAATACGTGCAGAGCGATATTCAAGTGCAGAGTCATAGGGAAGTGCAGAGCTATAGGTAAGTGCAGAGCGATATTCAAGTGTAGAGCCATAGGCAAGTGCAGAGCCATAGGGAAGTACAGAGCTATAGTCAAGTGCAGAGCGATAGTTATAAGTACAATAGTATAGTAAGTTGTTGGAACAAGCAGCAATAGGTTTGTTGACAGCAAACGATATGAGGTCAGCTTGGAACAACTTGTAACAAGTCTGATGCAGTTCACCAATTCATATTGCGGTTCTCCAACGAGTCAGCAGCGCTATATACTCACTCAACCTGCGAGTTCGTTCGTAATCAATATAGCAAGCGACGCCAGTTTGCACACACCCAATTCCAGATTTGCCAATGGCAAACACATCTTGTGAATAGCTTGATGGAAGGAAGAGTTTGTTGTTGTGCTAATGACAATATGTTGTGTTGTAAGTTGTGTTGTATGCTGTGTTGCAGATTAATGAAATCTTGAGAGAAAACTGTTTGAACTGATGCTTTAACAGTGACTGAAGTGATGAGGTAAATATCCTGAACTTTGAACTATCGACGGCCTCAACGGCGGTCATCATCAGTTGTATTGTGTTGCTTCGTATATTTAATTTATTGGCAACCCTCTTGCTAAAATCTCACACGCCATTCCATACATGTGAATTGAAGAACCGGACGTGTACAGTAAACGTTTCTCGCCATCTTGCTTAGATTTCATTCTTTAAATGTTTACATAGTAACAAACTGTAGTGCTCTGACGAAGGCCCGAGTCAACAGGTCGAAAGCTCAGATGGTTTTCCAAAAATCCTCTCTTGTATTGCTTGGAATTGATTACGTTTCTAGCATATACTGCTTGGGTACTTCATGTAACTCAGTGCGTGAAAGCCTTTTGCGCGTCAGATCATGATATGATTGACATGTAAATCGCGCATCCCGTGTACACATGCGTGAAAATGTTCCAATGACGTGCGAAAATGTTCTAATGGCGTGTGAAACTTTTGCAAGGGGTGCTGTTTCCACTTCCTTATCTTCTTTGAATGTTATTCAGGCTTTACCTTGATACAAACCGTGAAACCAACTGCATTCCCTATATCCCTCACGAAGGCTGTTAGGCCAAGCCGCTTCGAAGGATACTTCCTATAGATTATCAACAGACTATACATCGTTTCCAACGAATCCCTTCCCCCAACCCTCGCCTTTCTTCAAGCTAGCCATTCCAACTGACTCTACATTACGTTTACATTTACAATAATTTAAATTTTTTGTGCATAAAGTGTGTATTTCGTACTGAGTTCGCTATTATGCCGCGTGCGTTTAGATAGGTTTTATCTAACACTACTGGACGTGGGCAAGTCACAAGGCTCTTCCCCCCCCCCCCTTTTCTCCCCGTCCCGCCATCACATCCTCTCACCCTCCCTCACACCTCCATGCACGCTGTCTCAATTTATCAGTAGACCAATTTCATAATAGTGACCATTTTAAATATTCTTTTATGGGCATCTAAATAAGCCTTTCTGACATTGCCAAGATTCTTTTGAATTGCAAAGACACACAAACGAGGCGAGAAAGAATTATTAAGATTACATAAAAGAATGCTAAAATTAGTCGCCATTATGAAAAAGGTCTATTTACCAGGGTTAGATTCAACCAAAAACTGTAAACAAATCCGTTTACAAATCGCACCGATCTACAGAAAAGCGAAAATAATTCAAATCGTTGACGTCCACGGGACGTGAAAACTGTGGAACTGAGAGAAAAATTCAAATAACTGTCAAGCCCAAAAACATTCAACAAATATGACACTTTCCTGGACGTTTTAAGAAAAACGAATTCCGACAAACAAAAGCGAACTTGTTCAGTTAATCAACGTTTTTGAACGTTTGTGACGAGGCAGTGATTTGAATTTTCACTCCGTTTCAGAGTTCCGTGATTTTGATAGCAACAACGACATTTTGGAATAATTTTGATGAAAACAGCTGTAGGTGAAAATGTACGTTTTCGCAGTTCGGTGCGCTTCGTAACAGGAATTATACGCAACAAGGGGCTCCATTCTTAAAATGGGAAGGTCGGGGACTAACCTTCGCCGACCGCGAGGCACATTAGCGAAATAAGCGAGCAGTTTATTTTTTTCCTTAAAATTAGGTTGAACTTCAAGAAATCTATTAAAATGAAAGAAAAAGTCATGCGACAGACAGACGAAGCCACATTAAAGTGAGTCTTCTACGAAAATAATACGGTATTGTAATATTTAGTTTGTGCAAATTTTCTGCTTAAATTTCGTTTCAATAAAGGTTTTATCTTATGGGCAAAGCGTGAACTTTAGTTTCCGCTATCGAAGTCAACGAGTTTGAAAGAAATAAGTCGAGCTTTTTACGACACCAGCTTGGGAAAAGTTGGCCGTGGGTTCTCGTTGTAAAAGTTAGGACGTAAAACTTTGCTATAGCAAGTCTTGCCAAGCTGCGAGAAACCAAAACTCAAACTTTACACATAAACTATAACCTTTGCTTTCAACGATTTTAAGATGAAACTTCGCAGTTATTACGCGGATATCTTAAAAAATATTTAGAATAACTGACCGGAACCTACTCCAAAATAATTTTCCTGTCTAGAAAAACGACTGGGTTTTTGCATTCCTACTTCTGGAAGTACACTCACCTAGTGTCAAACTGATGGAGTAGCACCAAGGGGCCTGGACCCAGACCAGGCCCACGCTGAACGTTTTTTCGGCCGTTCCATTGATATAACCACCACCGACCCAAGTTGCTGGATAAACAAAATACAATACTTTGAATAATGGAGAACGGGAAAATTAGGGAAGATTCAATCATAGTTAGTGCAGGGGGATGGTTTGGAAGCTCGACAAAAGTCATCATTCCATGCTTTTGTTCAATTTGTCTAATTTCACGGTCACTGAACGTATTGTATTTTCTGTATAATGAAGCAGTCACCCAATACCAACGTTTGGGTTTGATTAGTGTAGTCCTTCGTCGTCACGTGTTGTGAGTCCTTTATTCGTCGTGTAGTCCATGGCCGTCACGTGTCCATAGGATTTCCTTTCTTCAACCATTTGCCTTCCCCCAACATGAACTATTGTGTTCATCAACATGACCATTGCATAATCTTGAAAGACAATGGAGCTTCCAAACCATCCCCCTCCACTGCGTAGCCAAACTTGAGGGGGGGGGGGGGGGGGGGATGTTTACATGGCACCGGCCTCAACTCGGATGGGCCTGAATTTTGCATTTCGGTTTTTCTTTGCATGAGCCCAGCCTTGAAACTATATAGGCTTGCTTTCGCTCTTACTTCAAGATTTGTGTCAATGCACCAAATCGTAGTTTCATTTAGGCCCACATGCAAATTAGTTTCCTATTCAATTTGGGCCCCTATGTAAATTACATCGTGTCTATTAAAGCATAACGGGAAGATAACATAGGCTGGGACGGTTTTTTCATGTTTTGAGTTCATTATTTTTAGACACTACGTTCAGGATTATTGTCAAGGATAATCGATAAGCAAAGTTTATCCTTATCGAATATCTGAACATTAAAAAGTTTCTGAAATCAGAAATGTTATGTTTACTAAAATGCTTCAGCCTCATGTTATAAATGAACTACGTTTTATCCCGACTCAGATTGTATACGCAGTCGAAACTCCGATTTCGTCCATAAGTCATTTGCACGATGACGTAAAATAGCGTTGGGTGACTACAACTACCAGAATGCTTTGCTAGCATCCCAAGATTGATAAATGGAGGAACGACTATGGTTACAAAACATAAAGTGTTTCTCTTACCAGTCATGGTCATAGCACCGACAAATAAACCAATATCTCTTCCAGCTAACATCACGTCTTCACTTTTGGTCACACCGCCGCCTTCCCCTTCGCAAAGCTCGCCATCTGTCGACTTTTTGCGCTTGAACGCCGCCCACAACCCAACACCAAGAATGGCGAGGTAGAAAATAATGATCCCAATAAGTCCTATCACGTTCAAAGCCATGTCTGGTTAATAAATCTAGAGAAAAGACAGTAACTCCATATGACTTCCAGAAATATATAAAGGATAATTGGAGTTTCTCGCTGTCTGAGTTTATGAAATAAGCGAGAAACGTGTTTCTCACACTGGGGGCCTAGTCAAGTATCTTTTAGTTTCTTGCCACCATTGTGTGAGCAGAGTATTTTCGCAGTGCCTTTAATTCGAGTACTTTTATAACCACAATCGAAAGTTTTGTCTCTAGATATATATCATTCTAGAGATAAGAATGGGAAGAACAAAGGCTTCGGCAGTCAGGCGTCTAGAACCGCACAATGCTAGTCCGGAGCACTCAGACAGGAGTGAAAGGCAGTCAACGGTGGCAGAACAAATGGCAACCCAGTGTGAGAAAGGACTGGGTGGCTAATCATCCTTACTTGCAGCCAGCGGCTGAATTGCGAAGGACGCAGATCAACGTGGCCGTGTCGAGGCATATCAAAGGCGCTCCAAGCAGCCGCCACACGACACAGTTCAGACCACGGATCACAGCTAAGATGTTAGGTGTTGATTTTATGGAGGGAGGAAAACCGGAGAACCCATTCAAGGGCTATATAAAATACAAGGGCTTCGTGCCTTCGTATCAATGAGCTTCCCAATACAGATGTTCCTTTCGGAACCATGTAGACTTTTGCATTTTAATTTACTCTGGCGAACGGCAACTAAGGGTTCAAAGCCCTGTTTCGTGCTCCGCAATGGCCAAGATCATTGGAGAACATTTACATCATAACAAAAATAAGAACTTCTTAGGAAATTAGCAATAAATTTTTTTAGCAACTCCAGCCGCAACATAGTTTTTGCTGGTGTGACAATTAACGTGTGGCAATCATGGTTGTCTTTCTTGCAAACCATGCATGCTTATATTTTTTTGCCACCTTGCCTTAACTAACTGCGGTCCGGTTTGCTGCAATCGTTGCAGAATTGAACTTCATTCTACTTCGTGCAATGATTACCGCAACTTTTCTCGATCTTGACCATTGCACATCACGTTACAGGCTGCAAATTGGGCTATTCCATTTAATAGCCATACCCCCCCCCCCCCCTCTATCGAGGACAGTGGGATTCTTCAATTTCTTCAGGGGTAATAGCTGTAAGACAGGAATTCTTCAGGGGTAGCGGTTGTAAAAATCGAATTATTCAGGGGGACTGTTGTAAGATAGGAATTCTTCAGGGGTATAGATAAACCCTTGTCCTCGATGAGGGGGGGGGGGACGGTTATTAAATGGAATAGCCCAATGGTCCGTCCAAATTGTCTCGTAACTTTAATAATCGTGCTATTTACCAAGCGTCTTTCTGCGTGGCTAATTGTTTACCATGCGCAAAAGAATGTGGCCTGGAAATATATTGGCGTGGTAGCAATAACATGTACATTCCAGAACTATAGTGTCCGGTTTCCGTGTCGCTGTTGCACTTAAAACGTTTCCGCTATGGATATGCACGTTTGATGGGTGCCGAATCGCACACTGAAACAATACGATTTTAAATTTCCCTTTACAAAGGTTCAAAAGATTTTTTCATAATAGCCATAGTCATGTTAAATTTAAATTGTTTTAATCTCCTTTTTACCGTTTTTTTCCCCTTGTAATATGAAACTATATTAATATTATATATAAGTATATGCAATGTAATCTTTACAGTTGATTTCACATTACTTTACCGCCGTGTGTTGCGAAGTTCGTTGGGAAGTTCAGATATATTCGTTCAGAAGTTCAGAATTACGTTGCCAAGGTTGAAAGTCATCCAATCAAATTGCGAGCTTTGGATCAAAACTAATTCCGAACTTCCGAACGAATATCTGAACTTCCCAACGAACTTCGCAACACACGGCGGTAAAGTAATGTGAAATCAACTGATAGTGATTCTGAAGATGTTACTGGTCAAGTAACGAAACGTCAATAAATATATTTTGTTTTTAAATGGTTCCCTTTCCTTATGGTATTGCATTTAAAATTTTAAGCTCGCCTCATACTCATTTTGCGATTATGATTTCCGCCTAGTAAATCACTTACCAGTCATAATTGGCTTGAAACGTCACGCAAATGCGCCAAAACACGACTGTTGACGTGCGAGAACAGAGATTGCCAGACTATCTTTCGTTTCTTTGTTATCCTTAAGGCTTATATAGTCAGTGGGTCGACCCGTTCCTTGGATAACAAATGCAACTCACTGTGTATTCGGCTAAGATGTAAAGAACAAATAACAATCTTTTGTTTAATCGGTTACATGCTGGTTGTTTTTCTCTGACCTTGAGAGTTTGATAAACTGAGGCACCTAGACTGTTTCCTGTTTTGCAAATTTGTAGCTGTGCCCAGAATTTATATTGCACGCACACACAATAAATTAAATACACCAGTAGGATGGCACAAGTTGGTCTTAAGGGAGAATTTCGAGTGCTGATTTGTAGGGGAATTTCTGAGCAAACTTAACTGCTGAGTTCCGTTTGGTCAACACACACACAATAATTAGTTACGCTTTATTGATAAATTGAAATAAACAACACACAATAGATATTCTACAACGTTTCTAAAGGCTTAGATATTAACTAGCATCAAATTAAGCTATTCCTGAATGTCTTGGCGAGAGACAGAAGCTGTATCTTCATTCTTCACATGGGCTAGTGTCAAGTTATCAACTGCTTGCTATGTTATTATTTCCCATTTAGATAAAACGTTTTGGAGGAAGAAAGATGCTTTCTTCAAACACTAGAGATACATTTCATGTGTCATTTGCACAATCTGTGTTCTTAGAGAAAACTGGATTACATTGTACAGACCAGAATTGAGTTGGCCATTGATTCATTGACATAACCAGTATGAACTGTAAAGGAATGCTATTGGATAAACATGCTATTAACACAAACTTACCTTGGCTTGAAGAACAGCATTGATCTAATAGAACACTTTACAGAACTTTTAAGTCAAGAAAACACAAAGTACATCAACTCACCTTTAGTCCACAATATATCAAACAGCAACAGTCTTGTTTATCAAGTTAGGGTCAGAAGAACACTTATCTCAAATGATCAAATATCTGACAAAAGAAAAACAATAACATATAAGCTTAAAAAATTCTGCATTATTGTCTTTACTAGATACTTGCCAAGACTCAAATGAAGCATAATTGGACAACTATACAATGACATTGGCTGACATTGGCTGCTAGCCATGTTGGATCACATGCATTTGTGACATGTACGTCATATTTCTAAGTAATCTCAAGATATTCTGTGACTGAGTGACATTAACAGCACAATAGGTTTATTTACAAGGACATAGGGTTACCCTAGCACCTTGGTTACCCTTCGTACATTTCCTATTTTTTTGTTTTTCGTGTTCACAAGGATGCTAGGGGTAACCCGGGTGCTAGGGGGTCATCCTATCACACCACTAGGGTTACCCTAGTAGCTGGGTTATGTTTTGTCCTTGTAAACGCATCTGGTAGGGACAACTCACCTAAACACGTAAAAATGCACAATATTGTACTGCTCGCGGTGAACAAGTTGTCAATAAGTTGTTCACTTATAGTTCGAACAACTTGTTCACTGATAAATCAACAGTCATGAACAAGTTGTTCCAACAGCACATTTTTATAGCCAACAATGTTTTTCGCACACGATACAACATGTTGTAACAGCATGATGAAATAACGATGAACAACAATGGTGAACATGGTTGATGTATCAACACGTTCTTCGGTTGTTACAACATGCGTGAACAACGGTTGTTGTTTCATCAAACAGTAACAACTTGTTGAAACAATGGTGAACAACGTTGTTAATTTATCAATGTTGTTCACATATGTCAACAAGTTGTTACAGCAGTGTTGCAAGTTGTTACAGCACTGTTCAGGCAACAATGCTGTAACAACTTGCAAGATTTTTACGTGTGTACCCAGGACAACATTTTACTCGTTCCAGGCTTCTTGCTATTAGTGTTTGGTTAACCATGTCTAATAAAGTTGACCCAGGCACCAGTAAAATTTCTGAAATACCATATAAAAAACAAGCACAAAACTATGATACCAAAACTCAGGCATGGTACGTTGGATCTGCATGAAAAATTGAGTAACTTAAATTATAGTACATTTCTTTGAGGGAACTTTTAAAAAAGGAAAGACTACAAAAACTAGTGGTAGGGAGTATTTTACAGGTTGAATTCCATAGTTTGACTATGCCATTGAAGTAAGAAGCTTATTGTTGATTCTGTACCTCTAAATTTTGAATACAGTGTGTTAAAAAAATGTTTTTATGCTATGAAAGCCAGTACAGTACCAATAATATTCATGTAACTGTCAGTCCTAATCTAATAAAACAACTTCTTTGACTTAGCACCTGGCTCAAAGTTAAGGGTCAGTCTAATTTCCTAAATGGTATTGCAGTTTGAATGATTTGTTTTTGCAGGGCACCACCCAATGTCACTCTCAAAAGGCATTACCCCAGGTAATAAGCATTGCTGAAAATAACAGATCCATTTATAATCAGCCAGCCAGAAGTAATCAACACTAATAAACAATTCTTTTATGAGATTCTTTTACGAGATCTACTGCAGGGGGCATGACTCTAACCGCTCTTCAGGAAATACATTAAATAAGGTATTGATATAAACTCTATGAATAAATTTACACTTAATCCTGCTAGCCACTCTGTACAAGCAAAAGAGAAGAAAACGTATTTATTTCAACACTTAAGCTTAAATATAATTCATGAAGCTGAGCGATTTTATGAATTTTACACTAAAATGAAGAAGAACATCGACATCAAGCATCGGTGATCTGTTTACGATTTACCGCATGGCTGATGCTCACACCTTAAATGCTAATTCTATTTTACGCTTAAATCAAACCGGGTTGACCTATATATTTACACAGAACTTAGCCGTAACCAGCCAAGTGTAGCTTCATATTTAAGTTATAGTATTAAAGAATACATGGCGATTGACAGAGTTGAATGAAAAATTGCAGACTTCTTACGAGCCCTCTCGAAGACGAGAAGTTCAGCATCAAATTACTTCAGGATCAGATTTCTTCACCACACGCAACAACCACCGCCCTATTAGCGAAGCAACCCTTGTCGAATGAACACCAATGAACGATTTTAATAGTATTTTTAATAAGGAACCTTTGGCAAAGCTACGAATCCGGAATCCTACAAGAAGCGACAGTGGAATGGTCCAAACTTTTGTCTTGTATTTAAACATGCATAAATCTGAGCAAGAACTCTTTAAAAACTCATTAAACATAGACTGGGACGTTGAGATTACACTTTCGATAGCAAAAAACACGTATTTCGTTTCTCTTGGTGTGCACCGTACACTTGAAGTTTAGTGTTTCACAGTACCATGGTTTCCACAAACCTAAAAGCGAACTAATACTACAAAAATCCTCCGATACTCCCAAGCTCATATCATTTATTTTACTTTAATAGTAGACTTTACCTGTATTTGAACTGTTTTAAGATTTAACTTCTTTCGTTGCTGGCAATTCGACCGAAGATATGGAAGGTTTTTAGTAGTGATACTAGCGAAGTTGAAGAGATCCCACGCGGTGAAAGTCCACTCACTGAATGTGGCTTCATTATTCTCTGACGCGTTCTACGTAATTGGCTACGGAAGATTACGAACCTTACGGAAATAAGCCGAACATGAACCGAATGTTACTATCGGAAATATATCGGAAGTGGTCGTTACATTTTGGGACGCCATGTTCTCGTGCAAGGCCTTCTTCTTTAGTTTTTTGTGCCAAGGTTTTGTAAAGTTTTGGCAGTTATTGAACTGTTATTTTCTTTTTTTTAACAGCTGGAGGTCTTTGTTTTTAAGGTAAGAAGAATTCTTGTCTTATTTTTACTTGTGGTACTTTCAGCTTGGAGTTGCAAAACATTGTAGTGTGGTTGGGTTAGGTTAGCTTAGATTTAGGTTAGGTTGCGTTAGGTTAGTTATAGGTTAGGTTGGGTTAGCTTAGGCTGGGCTGGCTTAGGTTAGGTTGGGTTAGCTTGGCTTAGGTTGGGTTAGGTTAGGTTAGGTTAGCTTAGCTTAGGTTGGGTTAGGTTAGCTTAGGTTAGCTTAGGTTAGCTTAGCTTAGGTTAGGTTAGCTTAGGTTGGGTTAGCTTAAGTTGGGTTAGCTTAGGTTGGATTGGGTTAGGTCAGGTTAGTTTAGGTTGGGTTAGGTTAGCTTAGGTTGGGTTAGGTTAGGTTGGGTTAGGTTAGGTTAGCTTAGGTTGGGTTAGGTTAGCTTAGGTTGGGTTAGGTTAGCTTAGGTTGGGTTAGGTTAGCTTAGGTTGGGTTAGGTTAGCTTAGGTTGGGTTGGCTTAGCTTAGGTTGGGTTAGGTTAGGTTAGCTTAGGTTGGGTTAAGTTAGGTTAGCTTAGGTTGGCTTAGGTTAGCTTAGGTTGGGTTAGCTTAGCTTGGGTTGGGTTGGGTTAATAGGTCAGGTTAGCTTAGGTTGGGTTAGGTTAGCTTAGGTTGGGTTAGGTTAGGTTAGCTTAGGTTGGGTTAGCTTAGGTTAGCTTAGGTTAGCTTAGCTTAGATTAGCTTAGGTTGGGTTTGCATAGGTTAAGTTGGTTAGGTATAGGTCAAGGTTAGGTTAGGTTAGCTTAGCTTAGCTTAGTTGTGTCTTGTTTAGTGTTATGAAAGCACTGATAATATTTATGCTTTGAACATTTCATTTGGAATAATGAAATCTTTCAGCTCTAAGCCTCGAACTCTTCTGTTTTAAGAGTTGTACCTTGCCAAAGGCCTTATCAACTATAAATGCCTCAGTCGTAAATTTACATTATCTCCTTAAACAATAATTGAAAAATAAACCGCATACCAACCAAGGCATATCAACGGGATAATGATACAGGTGATGAGAAATTATGATGAAATATTATTGGTATTTTTGAAATTATATTTAATACTTGAGGCAAATTCTTGATGTTCCCAATGTTCTGTGTAGTCTATGAATGAAATGCAGTATTCAGATATCTTCCTGTTGCCATGGATCTAATATTGTACTATATGTACATTTAACATCATTGTGTCTATCGCTGTACTAGTAAAATACAATGTTGTATTTCATTTTGGTCTGAATTAGTCTTTATAGTATTATATTCTGTAACAGAATGAGTTGCTGAAATATTTTTTGTATTACAATACTATTCATGCCATGGACTGCTAATAATTGACCGAATAACTTTATTCGCTTAACAACTGTATCACATATATTAAAACAATAATTGAAAAATAAACCGCATACCGTATCAACCAGATAATGATACAGGTCATAATGAGAAATTATGATGAAATATTGTTGGTATTTTTGAAATTATATTTAATACTTGAGGCAAATTCTTGATGTTCCCAATGTTAATTCTGTGTAGTCTATGAATGAAATGCAGTATTCAGATCTTCCTGTTGCCATGGGATACAGTTGTTAAGTGAATAAAGTTATTGGGTCAATTATTAGCAGTCCATAGCATGAATAGTATTGTAATACAAAAAATATTTTTCAGCAGTTCAGATTAACTCATTCCGTTACAGAATATAATACTAAAGACTTATTCAGACCAAAATGAAATACAACATTGTATTTTACTAGTACAGCGATAGACACAAAGATGTTAAATGTACATATAGTACAATATTAGACATAGGTTTGGCACATATATTGTATATTGCTTCTGAAACAAATATGTCTAAGTGTTCATATTTTATATAAACTTTCCTATCAATATAAGCTGTTTTAGCCTAGTACAGCATGCATATTGGTATCTTTTCCTAACAATTTATAAATATTGTTTGCCAATGTCTATAGTTACTGTAATGGTTAAAATACTTAAGCAAAAGTGTAAGCAAAAATGCAAAGAATTGTGTTGCCTTGCCATATACATGTACCTCACACTTATAGTGCAAGCCATGTTGAGTCCAGTCCAATAAAACTTCTTATAGTCAGTTTCAGCTTGCTTTTGAAATGCAAAATGTATAGTTAAAATGAACATTCCGAACTTACATTGCAAAATGAACATTCCGAACTTTTGTGAGGTAGATTAGAGCTGCTCCCAATTGGTTAATTTTCATAATCGATTAATCGTTGTCAACAATCGAATTTAATCGTATTGATTAAATATGTCATGAATTAAATACGACATGTCCATGGTGGTTTGTCCATTCAAAGGAAGAGGGTGCTTTTCTAAAGTTTTTACTAAATTTGTTTGTTTAGTTTACACTTTACACTCCGAAATGATACTGCGATACTATTGGCTAATTAGTTTATGAATAATTGGTTTAACTAAGGCGTGAATAATTGGTTTAACTAAGGCGTGTTCGTAATCAGTCATTACTTATCTGTTGAACAAAACAAGATTAAATCATTCCAGCATCATGCTGTGCAAGGTCGTTATAGATGATCCGATTATTGTTAAGTATAATCGATTGTGGAAAAAAATGAAAAAATAATCGATTAATTGGGAGCAGCTCTAAGGTAGATACAAATTTAAGTCGACAATTTGTTTCTGTCAAGTTTCTATTATTCTTCATTTCCATCAAACACTATAACAACAAATAATCTTCTAGATCTACCCCGCGATTTCGCTAAAGGAATTCAATTCAAAGCTTATTATATTCGAACTTCACAGGTGTAAGGAATATTGTAATTCCTTAAAACTAAACTAAACTTATTTATACTGGATAGCTCTATCAGTTAATACCTAACTGTTCTCCCTAGAGGTCCAGTAAGGGCCGTCCCTGCAGAGGTGAAAGGCATGTGCGCTAACCACTGTGCCACCAACACCCCTAAATGTTTATTTGGGACAAGCAGGAACTTGCTTTCAACATGTCTTGACTCCAGGCTCAATATAAGCCCATCACTTGGCCCATCACCCAGATATTAACTAAAAGGATTTTGCTTGGGAAAACTACTGTAATTTACCCAGCTCCTGACATTAAATTACTTCTGCCTGGACAATTAACAATATCTGTTACCGTGCCAAAATGTAGAAAACTTGTGATTCACCCTTAGTCTGAAACTATCTTGAATCAAAACTAAACAAACAAGCTAATAATCAAGGCTAGCTAGCCCAGTAACTGGGCTGATTTTATGCACGAAAATCTTATTATGACTATTTGAGATGTGTAAAAACACATAACGAAGCAAAATTGGGTTGTTTTTCTGTAGGTATAGCACATGCACGGAGTACTATAATTTCTTTTTGTAGTCAAAGAAACTGGGCCAGCCCGCCTCGTATGAACAGTGAGCCGCCCTTGTGTGAACATCTCCTAAGGCTAAGTGATAATATCAAGGTTTCCAATCATGGTTTAACTGCGTTTTGTTATATAAGAACTAGATAACGAGTATCTGAACAACTAATGAAAACATCTTCAAGCCTTGTGTTTAAAAGAGCTCTCCTGAAGAGATGAATGGTTTTATGTTGAGGAAAGCATGCAGTGGCATATGTCTTGACTGGAACAAACAAAGAACAATGGCTAATGATCCTTACTTGCAGCCAGTGACTGAATGGCAAAGGACGCAGATCAACGTGGCCGTGTCGAAGCAGCCGCCAACGACACAGTTCAGACCACGGATCACAGCTAAAATGTTAGGGGTTGATTTTATGGAGGGAGGAAAACCGGAGAACCCGGCGAAAAACCCTCGAAGCACAGGAGAGATCAACTACAACTCTACTCACATGAGTCCATGCCCAACAACGGGGCCATTCCCAAGCGGTCACCCATCCAAGTACTAACCCCGTCTAACCGGCTTAACTTTTTGATGAGAGGCAGCGCGCTAACAGCACACGCCACCCGTGCCCCCCTTCCCTTAGAACATGCCTATTGTGCAATCCATCGTGTAGTATTACGAAATCACAAAAACCATGAACACGAGCCTTTCGTTAACGAACTATTGACCACCAGAATTAAGTTTTGAAAAAGCATAACTATAAATGGTAAACCTATAAAGGCCAGTTTACACAGGCGATTTTTGTGGCGATTTTCCTCGTCCTGACGCATGGGATTGAATGAACGACTCGCCAAAGTATGGAACCTCATGTAGCTCTGCACAAATGTTCAGCACCTTCGTAAGTCAATCCATTCAATCGCATATGTCAGAAGGAGAAAAATCGCCTTAAACGAGCCTTAACGATTATAAATATACCAAAGAAAAACCTGCCAAGATTTTTAGTAACGAAACACTGACGTTTCGAGCGAAACCCTTCACATTTTACTCATTTTACTCTCGAAAATGATGAAAACCTTAACAATTTACTAACTAAAACACTGTCTATGCAGCATTCTACTTTTCTTACTTGGTTTACCAAATATTAAGTGTTAATTCAAGTTCAAACGTAATAAATGTTTAAGTTTTGCATTAGTATATGTCAATTGCTTGAATATACTGATAAATGAGGTCGTTCATGTAGAAAAGATCACTACATTTAATATGGGTATTTGCGTAAAATTGAAACAAAGCTGGACTTTGAACAAGCCATCAGGAAATACATGAGAAAACGCCGACGTATTTAATTGGCCCTTCCTTAAGTCGTAATCATAATAAATTCAAAGGTTGCTGTCAATTGTATAGTCAATTTGTTTTTGTATTAGAACAGGGAAGCTCCTTAATTTTATTTTACGAGACAGAGGGAATGCGAGTCAGGTGTTATGAATTAAACGGTTTGAATACCTGAAAATGTTGGATCACGTATTAATAACTATAGTTACAGCGAGAAATGCATGCTAAAACGGCGCTAAAAAGAAACAAAAGTGCCAACATTCCAACCCATGTTAATTATTTACTTCAATGTTAGCCTTCTGTAGGCAAATCCTTCGAAGGTTTGTCATAGTTGATTTATTTGAACAACTCGACTCCATCGTTGCGCAATCAGCCTTCCAATATGTTCCCTCTTTTCACACTTACATGTTATAATGACGCGCTGCAATGCTTTAGGTAAAACAGAGAATTCGCGAGATAAAGATAGAAAATGATCGGTATTTGTTTATCTGACAACAAAACGAGTTCCAAGTTGATCGTATTGCCTTTCATATGGGCTTCGAAACTCTTGGGTCCAAGAACGTGGACCGTTTGAATAGGTTGAGATCGAAAAATCGGGTTGCGTGATCAGCACCTAACCTTGTACCTTCATGAGGTATGTGCCGGTTCAGTACCTTTGAAGCGTAAGCCAGATAAAACTACAGTATAGCCTCTACGTACTAACCTAGCTGAATGGCTAGCCATGTCAAAGCGCACGAAAGGATTAAAATGGTTGATCTATAAAACGACGACGCAATGTTTAAGCCTGAGCATTCATATCAATCTCTACGAAAACGTTTTCACACAAGAAAAACTCTCAAATACGAACTAAAAGTATTGTAAATATGCTCACTCACCTCACGAATCACAGTAGCGTTTTATGATTTCCAAATGTTGTGGGGCGTATCGTAACTCAGATCTTGAGCTTTGCTTCAAACGATCAAATATCTGTCAATATAAAGAAACAAGGACTTTCAAGCTCTGAGCTTCGGGAACTGTTTTTACAAACGGAGAACGTATATATAGACGTTGAAAGGAGAACTTGGATATAGACGTTGAAAGGAGAACTTGGACAGCACGCGTTGTCGTGTGTGTCGTATACCTACAGTAAGACTCTCACGGAATGAAGGCTTGAAATGAATGGCGAAAGGTTGGTAAATACTTAATCTAAATATCATACGTCACGTGAATGGTAACCGTACACCGCAATCCCTTCCGCAACGATTTTCCGCAACGCATGTCATAACGTCAACATGAGTCTGCACACAAGGCTACGCATGTTATTGCACCGCACGAAGATTAAACTTACAGCGAGTCCGGGACTGGTTTACACTATATGTCGTAATTCAAAGTTATCTGTTGGGCCTTATATATTTATATTGGTATTTCAATTACGTTTCCCGCCTTGGATTTCAATTTTTACAATTGTAAAAACAAACCCAGAGGTTGAATGTTACAGCTTCTTAACAGTAGAAAGGTCAAGCTAAAAAAACCAGACTGCTACGTAGGCAGGTGAGATTTTTTAACAACGAAATACTGGAAGGAAGGAAGGAAGCTTCTTCGGAATAAAAGGCTGAAGCCTGAAGCTGCTACAAATAGCCAAGTTTTCTTTGAAAAGATTTTCCTCTCAAAATACCAGAAATGGTAATTATTATCTTCACTTGCCAAAAACTAGAGCAGTTGATATGGAAAAGAGCCAAATCTTTATAATAGGGTATAGCCCTAACAAGCCTATAGGATGATGTCTGGTCCGTCCTCTCAAACACCAAACCATTTCGAAGTTGTGGTCCAGCCTTTGAAAAAGCTGCTAGTGATTGGCGTTTTGATACTCGTCAATTTATTTTCAATTTCTCGACAATTTAACACAGTAGAACAAACTGAGAAGGTAGCGTTCTTTCACTAGACTCAACCATACAGCTATAACCTGGTTACGTTTGCAGTGAAGAAAATAAAGTGTTACTGCTAAAGTTACCTTACCTTAACCAGCGGTGTTTGATGTATCAATGTTATGACGTTTCACGTTGCTTATTGACCTTTATATCACTTCAAAATGCAGGACGATCTTTTACCTCGAACGATCAAATATCTATCAACAAGAAAGTCAAGAAAATTGAGTTCTTTGGCATCTGGTTGTAAACGTGTTATGTCGTTTACACGTTATACAGGAAGTATGCATCGCTTGCGATTTAAGCCTACAAACATACCGATTTGTTTCATTAGTTTTAAAAAGATTAAAGTAATATATTGAACATTGTTTAAGTTAAGCCTCCAATGAAATATTAAATAATTAGACAGACGAGACGAGTTTCGGATTTCGAGGTATATCTTTTTTTGGGAAGAGGGGCAGAATTTGACAAGGAGTTTACAGACTTCAAAGTATAGATTATACCATTGACGAGTGGAAGCCCTTAGGATGAGAACGTGTGGGTTCCGTACTTAGGCTTAAGTCAGAATGGCATCAACAAAAGAACATTTCTTTTCCAGCCTATGTGACCTTTACATTGTTCGAGCCTTCGAGGGTTTCCCCCACTCCCCCAATGCCAGGTGAATAATATAATATAATATATCGTCTGCGTTATTCAGGATGAAATACTAAAGGCGACAAGATTACTGCTACTTCCATTTCACATGAGGTGAGCTAATGTCACGAAAATCTTTCTTTGACTGAAAAAAATAATTAGAATACCTTGTGCTATACTTTAAAAAAAACGAAGCCAACTTTGTTTTGTTATATGTCATTTTGCATTTCTCAAATAGTCATAAGAACAGTTTCGTGACATGCATAAAATCAACCTCATATGAACGGCCTCGTGTGAACGGTGCCAATGTAACCATGGCATGCAAATATGCCGTCAATTATTCCATAAAAATTATAAATGAAGATTAAGGGTATCCATAATCTAATACCTAAACAGAAAAGTTCAATGATATTCCTGTGGATGCTATACATCACGGAAAGGTTGTGATGTTACTCTGACCCTTTTGTCAAAAACACGAGGTGTAGTCATAACTATAAGCGATCATGCATGTCGGTAAACCAAACACATGCAACGTGCACTGGCCGGCCTACTGTTCTATATATTATCTCACTAAACACTACAGGTTTGTCTTTGACGTACTGCCCAGTACTTCGCCCAAAACCTCTTTTACAAGTGTTTCAACGATACACCAACCAATTTCCTATTTCTATTTTTACGCAACACGCTACCTCTTATACGAGGTATACAGGCCAATATCGCACTCAAGAGGCCCCAAACTACGAGGACAAGCTCCATGAAAAGGCCACGAAAGAAATCCTCTATAAATGTATTCAGTTCTTAACTTTGTATAAGTTGTCACAAACGTATTGTTGTTTTTTGAAGTTTAGTCTCGTGCAGAAGGTTGCATTTATTTTTCGAAACTTGGGGAAATGTATAGCCGTGGTATAACTATGTCTCTGTGTTTATAAACAGTCGGGGATTGCCGGTATATCTCGCTATACAGACTACAGTATCGAATAGAAAACTTCAAAGGTGAAAATAACGTAGAAAGAATACATAGTATATACAGTCTTGCATCTAGCGATAGATAGCGTCGTCAGAGTATAAATATTGGACCTGTCTTCACCAGAGTTGGAAAAAGTATTCAACCTTCCTCCGGGTGGGTTTTTAAGTTTAGCTAACCTTCCTCAAAATATATATTCATAAATACTGACTTTTACAGTACCTTGATTTTCTAGGTTTTCCTAGGTAAGCTTTGGCATACTACAATAGCTACGAATAACTGACCACTGCTGACTGACAGCCTACTAACTACCCTCGACTGCTGGGAAGATACAGACATCAAAGCAGACATCAGCCTACATGTCTCACACATGTAACTGCTGCCAGTGCTGGACAATTGTTGGTTAGCCAATGTTTTCCTGCAAATCGCTTTTCTTCTCGACACCTTGCTTGATCAATTGTAACTTTCTCAGATTACCGAATGTGTTGTTTCACGTGTTTTCACTTTAAACCTTCCTCACTAAAGTAAACCTTCCTCCGGGTGGTACCCGTACACCCGCAGCTTTTTTTCCAACTCTGGTCTTCACAAAAATCACCCCAGATGAAGACACTAGATCGGCGTGTCGAAACGTTTGGTCATGAACAGTAACTTTAAACTACATTCAAAAAACTTTCAAGCCAGAGTAGAGTTAAACTATGTCGGATATATACAGTCTTGTACTGTAGAAAATCTTCCGCAGGTTGTACAAGAGGAATACTGGTAGTACTTGTTCGAAGCTGACACGGCACAGGTTTTCAACAGTCCTTTCAATAATAATTTCTATAACGTTCCCTTGTACACACAGTGCAAGAACAGAAAATAGAGAAAAATTTGATGTCTATCTGGGGCTCAGAAACATTATCTCAGTATTAGTGAGCTTGATGAACGCCTGGCAAACGTCTGTTTATACATTAAAGCTCGCAAACTGGGTACCACATGCACTATATACATGCATATATACGTAACGTATAGCACTTTTTATAACAATATAGAGAAAATCGATAAGTGTTAACGAAAATATACGTTTATGTCCACACGAGAACGTGTAAACGGCGTTTTCGAAAATATCCACTTTGCTTTTGGACACCGTTTTCGATTTATTCTTTCATCGTTTACGCGTGTGGACATGGAGTTAAGGCCGAGACACATCGGACGCGAAACCGTAACGCGACGCGATTTTTGTAATTTCGGAACCGAATAAATTCGTCCCTCATGAGAAGCTTGATAAAATAACAATGACAGGGTAACTTGTTGATTCTAGTGTATACAAAACCTCCAAATGTTCACTTCTAGGGTAATTTTATTCGCTTTTAGAAACGGGAAAATCGCGTCGCATTACTGTTTCGCTTGCGGTGTGTCTCGGCCTTAATGCTTTGAGTTTATATGGCTTTACAAACGTATAAACACACGCTTATTAGATTGCGGGACCTAAGATTTACTATCGCCCATTCATAAGTATCTCACTAATTACCATTTGTGCTTTCTTTGATGCCAAGCTAAACCATTAACCGGCCGGCTATCTATCACTGTCGACGCTTCTTGTATTATTTACGTGTTTCGGCAGGGGGGTGAGGGTCGTTACGTTGAGAAACCCGTACTCCCTCCCCCGTCGTTGCTCGTTAATTTTTAATGACGTTTGAAGTGAGTGTTTACCGGGGAAAGTACTGCTGGCCACGTGTTCAGTAGTTTTACTCGCAACCATGCAGCTATAATTTACATAATGAGTTGACACAGGAAACCTGGCTATTGAAAACAGGAAGCTTCTGGCGATTGTGACACAGCTTTATGTCAATAATCTACTCCAGTTAAAACCTTCTACACTTTCTACAATACGCTGTGCATCTCTGTGCCTTGTTTCTAAGTCCATCGGTGATATATTCTTTTGTGATTATATAATCTACATTAGTCTGTGACATCCGTCACACATCACCTTATGTCAATAATCTATGCCTATTAAACCCTCTGCATTTTCTACAATACTCGGGTGTATCTCTGTGCCTTTTTTCTAAGTCCATTGGATGATTACAGACCACTACTTCGTGACATCACCTTACGTTAATATTAATCTATTCCAAAGAACTTGAACCTTTTAAACTTTTTTGTCTTTCCGCCTAGTTTTTAGGTCTGTTGAACACTTTCTTCAGTGACCACAATCAACATTGTTTTGAGCAATGTATAGACCTTGTCTTTTTCCGTATATTTCGTGTATTCCTTCCCTTACTTTCTACTACTTTCTGAAGTCTATATTGGGCACTTTTTCAGTGATTGTACAATCTACATTACTCCAACCCATATGAAAACTGCTGCCTCGTGACATCCATCACACATATACTTATGTCACTAAGGCTATGCCAATAACTTAAACTGCTCACTATTTTCCATATATACTTTGTGTATCCCTTCCCTTACTTTCTACTACTTTCTGAAGTCTATATTGGACACTTTTTCAGTGATTATACAATCTACATTACTCCAACCCATATGAAAACTGCTGCCTCGTGACATCCATCACACATATACTTATGTCACTAAGGCTATGCCAATAACTTTACTGTTTTTTCATATACTTTGTGTGTTCCTTCCCCCACTTTCTACTACTTTCTGAAGTCTATATTGGACACTTTTTCAGTGATTATACAATCTACATTACTCCAACCCATATGAAAACTGCTGCCTCGTGACATCCATCACACATATACTTATGTCACTAAGGCTATGCCAATAACTTTACTGTTTTTTCATATACTTTGTGTGCCCCTTCCCCCACTTTCTACTACTTTCTGAAGTCTATATTGGGCACTTTTTCAGTGATTATACAATCTACATTACTCCAACCCATATGAAAACTGCTGCCTCGTGACATCCATCACACATATACTTATGTCAATAATCTATTCCAATAACTTAAACTGTTTACTGTTTTTTCATATACTCTGTGTGTCCCTTCCCCCACTTTCTACTTTCTGAAGTCTATACTGGACACTTTTTTAGTGGTTATACAATCTACATTACTCCAACCCATATGAAAACTGCTGCCTCATGACATCCATCACACATATGTCACTAATCTATTCCAATGACTTAAACTGTTTACTATTTTTTCGTATACTTTGTGTGTTCCTTCCCCTATACTTTCTAAATCTATTTCGAACACTATTTCAGTGATTATACAACCTACATTATTTCAACTCATGAAGATTGTTCCCTCGTGGCATCTATCACGCAGATACTTACGTTAATAATCTTATTCAAAAAAACTTGAACTTTTTACTGTTTTTCAATATAGTTTGTGTATCTCTTTCCCTACTTTCTAAGTCTATTTCGAACACTTTTTCAGTGGTTATATACAACCTACTTTATTTCAACTCCTGAAGACTGTTTCGTCGTGGCATCCATATCGCACATACTTATGTTAATAACCTCAATTCTCAACGACTTAAACTGTTTACTATTTATCCATAGACTCTGTGTCTCTCTGACTATACTTTCTAACTCTATATCGGACATTTTCATTTCAATAATTACCGAATCTAATTACTTCAACCCATATGAAGACGCCACGACATCCATCACATATTTATTTAATAATGTATTCTAATAACTTAAACTGCTTACTATTTATCAATAGTACTTTGTGTGTGGCTCTGCATGTCTGCTTTCTAAATCTATATCGCACATCTCTTTTTAGCAGTCATCACCGCAACCTATATGAAAACTGCTTCACACATACCTTACGTCCATCATCACCTATTCCAAAGACCTAAACTTTAGCTATTTTTTAATATACTTTGTGTATCTCATTCTCTCCGGCTGCTTTCTACGTCGGACACCTTTGTTAATGATTACAATCTACATTGTCCGAATCCATTGTCGACAGTTGCTTCGTGGCATTATTCGCACATGTATATATATATGGCATCATCTTATGTCAATAATCTATTCCATAACTTAAGTTTTTACACTGGTACGTTAGTCTTTGTAAAATACTTGGGGAATCTTTCTGCCTACTTCATCAGACCCTTTTCTCAACGATTATATACTATCTACATTCAACCCATTGTATATATCATTGCTCCGTAACGTCTTCTCGCGTCTGGCATCATCTTATGTCAGTCTATTCCATAACTTAAGCTTTATATACTTTTACAATACTTTGTAGTGTATCTCTCTACCTATATTCGTTCTAGGTCTGTGCTGAGACCCTTTTTTTCTAACGATTTACTATCTATACATTACTTCAACCCTATTCCATTGCTCCGTATTAAACATCCTTCTTGCGTCTGGCATCGTCTTTATGTCAATCTAATCTACGACTTAAACTTTATACACTTCGTACAATACTTTGCATGTGTACCTCTCTGCCTACTTTCAAAATCTATTGACACTTTTTTCAATGCTTACTGGTAGTACACATAGTCCACTCACTGTAAACTATATTGCTCCGTAACATCCTTTTCGCGCCTGGCATCGTCTTAATGTCAATCTATTCCGTAGCCTAAACTATATACACTTTGTACAATACTTTGCATGTGTACCTCTCTGCCCAGTTCCTAGGTCTATCAGACTCTTTTTTCAATGCTTACTATCTATACATAGTCCACCCCATTGTAAAGTATCGCTCCGTAACATCCTTCTCGCGTCTGTCATCGTCTTTATGTCAACCTATTCCATGACTTAACCTTTCTACCCCTCGTACAATACTTTGTGTATCTCCCTGTCTACTTTCTAGATCTATTCAACACTTCTTCAATGCTTACTATCTTTACATAGTCCGACTCATTGTAAACTATTGCTCCGTATTAAACATCCTTCTCGCGTCTGGCATCGACTTTATTTCCATCTATTCCAAACTTAATTTAACTTAATACTTTGTGTAACCTCTCTTCCTATACTTTTTAGGTCAATCGGACACTTTTTTCAGTGATTACTATCCATACATTCAACATATTAGTATTGTGTATCATTGTTCCGTAACATCCTTCTCGCGTCTGGCATCGTCTTTATGTCAATCTATTCCATAGGCATAGCCTAAACTTTATACACCTTGTACAATACTTTGTAGATCTCTCTCTATTTTTTTTCTAAGTCTGTCGCAAACTTTTCCGTGATTTTATTATCAATCAACGTTATTTTAACTAATCTAGATCGTTGCTTCGTTTAGCATGATGTACAATAAACAAGAAAACTGCTAAATTCTCAAAAGAACTGAATATTATTCAGTTGAGAAGAAGAAGAAGAAAAGAACTTCACTACGTTGAAATGTAAAGTAAGTGTATTCTTGTATTCTTATATGGATATATTTATATGGATATTAAACAAAGCTTCTAAGTTCTCAAAGCAACTGCTTGGGTATACAATATTGAGAAGAGGGATGAAATAACGTTACTATGTTGAAATATATAGTAAGTAGAGTTATGTATTTCTATGGGGATATTAAACAAAGCTTCTACGTTTTCGAAGGAACTGCATGGGTGCATGTACAATATTGAGAAGAGGGATGAAATAACGTTACTATGTTGAAATATACTGAAGTATTGTTATACGTATTTCTATGGACATTAAACAAAGCTTTCTATTAAAGTTCTCGAAGGAACTAAATATATAACATTGAAAAGAGGAATGAATCAACTTAACTGTATGGAAATATCCTGAAGTAAACATATTGAAGTAAACAAAGGCAAAGAGAGGCAAACCAGGCGGCGGTAAACCGCCTATTAATGAAACCTTTGAGAAAATACACTCATCCTGTAAACTCAAGATATGAGTCAAACAAGTGGAACTATGTTGAAAATTGTAATATTTGTCTGATGATGACTTGTCTGATGGTGACTTTGAAATAAAGTCGAAATATTACAATTTTCAACATAGTTCCACTTGTTTGACTCATATCTTGAGTTTACAGGATGGCATTATTCTTCGGAATATGTTTTATTCTATACTTTTTCAAGTTGTTGGCTGGTCTTGGTTTTTAAATACACTAATGTAATATTTCTATCGGCAATGCATGTTTTGGGAAGATATACTATCCTCTTCCAAGAGGGCGCGTTTCATCTCACCGTCCGAAAATCGTTAATGGCAATCTGAAATGAAATCTGTGAAATATGTTGACTAAGCAATGGCTTCCGCATAGCTCACTGGTCTGGAGTATACTGTAGAATACAGCATAGCATGGTCGTGGATTTGATTCCAAGCGAAAAACGTTGGGTTTGCTACTGG
The DNA here is from genome assembly GCA_964035015.1 of Corallium rubrum. NCBI lineage: Eukaryota > Metazoa > Cnidaria > Anthozoa > Scleralcyonacea > Coralliidae > Corallium > Corallium rubrum. The sequence continues at coordinate 797,349 of OZ036014.1, forward strand.
TGCCGGTTTTGGTCTTAAATATATATATATAGTCTAAACACTCGACATTTTTCTCCCACCTAAAATTTCTAGAACATACATAGCCTGTTGTAGTAAACGACGATTGAATTTAATTGTTTAAATGCTAAAGATGCAAACAAATCCTCCTTTGGTTTTACGAAGACCCTTTACTTAAACCTAAACATCTAAAGCTAGTTTATTGAGTAATGAGTGATGACTTATTTAACGTCGTAAGCAGAGGCTTGTGTTAAAAGTGCACGACATAACCTAAGACCTAAGTGTTGATTTTACGGAGGGAGGAAAACCGCAGAACCCTGCGTAAAACCCTCGAAGCACAGGAGAGACCAACTAAACTCTACTCACATGAAATTCAAGTTCGAGAACGGGGTTATTCCCAGACGGTCACCCATCCAAGTACTAACCCCGTCCAACTGGGCTTAACTAGGCCTATACAGCGGTGAGAGGCAGCGCCCTAACAGCACTAGCCACCCGTGCTTCCCAAAAGTGTTAGTGTTATGTTAGTGTCTGGTTTTTCTACCGCAGAACGGCGGGTTCTTAATGCAAATTGGGCTTGAAGACGCATGCAGATGGTGATTAAACTTTCATAGCAAACAGAAACGTCGTTGGCGTATGAATACTAAATAACAATACCACTGTGTGTTCTGAGTAAACAAGAATTACAAGATCTCATATTCGTATTAAAATACAACATTGAAAATAATACATGAAATAGAACATATACCTTCAATTTTTTTATAACTGTTTCCCAAAGATTTTCGATATAAATTCTTGTTTTCTATTATGTCATTGTGACAAACAACACCCAAAATTTTATGGCTAAAAATGTTTCCGGCAAGGGATTGAGCTATAATTACACTCTAGAAGTTTTCGGTTTCACATTTTTCGATTTCAACGTTTTCGCTTTCGAGGTATTGAGAGTTTCAAGGTTTCGTATTCGATAGTTTTTACTTCGTAAGTTTCGAATCTCGTTAGGAACCACCCAGATTTTTTGTGCCGCATTTGTTTTTGTTGTGTAAACGATGAAATTAATAACAAAACTGTTCGGCATTCTGTTGTCGCTCGGCAGGACACCAGATTTCGAGTCTAAATCTACTAATGCACAAACAAATAAATAGTTTTGAATTTTCCCAAGTGGATTACGTTTGCTCGTAAGCAACGAACAAAGGCGAAAGACTGTACTGGGTTTCCCATTCAGTTCCCAAGCCGATCGTTTATCATTGACAAAAACGCAGCAGATTTTCAATGAAAGGTTTTCGAAGTCTTAAGTCCTCCTTTTTTGGTACAGAACTCTATAAATTACATCTATCAAGAACGAGTCTTAGAACGAATTTTGTGTTATAGGGTGTGCTATTTCGAATATCGCCACGTACTATATTCGTTTCAAGTCATTTTCGCGCGTTCTTAGATTGAATTGACATATATTCTTGTTAAATTACATGTAAATTTCCATTCTATTCCTTTACTTACATTTAAAAAACAGTTTTAAAATCGGTGAAAGTATATGTCTTAAAACGTAGAACAGTCATTTAGTAACTAATTCATGCTAAGTTCAACAAAGCCAGAGAGAGGCTACATCGAAGAAGACGGGAATCGAGGCGGATAATGCTACTGTAAACATTTCAAGTCACGTTCGTACATCGAACCCGTCCTATTCCTGTTTTAATTACATTACTTACTTTCACAGACCAGTTTCTAATATCGGTAAAAGTGTGAAACTAAAACGAGACTTACCTGTTTTGACAATGCCGCTTCGACGAGTTCAGGCTCAAACTAATAGCGAAACTTGCGCGCGCACGCCTAATCATCATGGAAGCCACCATGAATATTAATATATCTCACAACGCTTCGTAATTGGCGGGAATTTTGCCAGATTTTTGGCGGACTTGGCGAGGAGGACTTTTTCGGGATAAACAACAAGCCTTTAATTAAATAGTTAGCGTATTTATGATATATGCTTGCCTTTATTTGGTGGGAAAATGGTCTTGATTATATATATGTGAGCGTGTGTTGTCTTTGACACTTTGTCGATATCTGGTTGGAATTTAAATATTTTAACGACCATTGTTATCTATCCATGTGCTTTTTATTCATGTTAAGAATACATTAACAAGAAGCCTTAAAATGTTATGCTTTTTTAATACGAGTTCTAGCAAAAACTTGTGATAAGACGTTACTAGACATATATGGAGTAGTTACGCCCCATACTTCTCACCGAACGCGCGCGTTACTTCGAGAAAGAAAACAAAACAACGTTCCGAACTTGAGGTCACGTGGCGTCTAATCGTTTGCAGGTGCCCAACGGTGAAAATACTCCACGTGAACAACATGCGTGGTCTCATATCGCAATGCTTCTATACAATACTAAAATTCGCAGCCGGCACTGTTATAACCATTAGCAACTGTTTTAACACTATACGTGAACCGACTCTTCCATGCAAAAGTGGGGAAAGCTGGATTTTCAGTAACGAAATGTACTAATGCTTCTAGCAGGGAGCAGAGAGAAGAGCTAAGTGTTTCATTGCTAGAAATTTTGACAGTTCACTATACGTTTTCGCTACACTCTTTCTAAAAGTATAAAACCCTACAGCATTCTACTTTCCTACAACTCTTTGTAAGTCCAATACATCATAAAGCCTTTACACTAAATTAAAATAAACAACTAAATGCAAGATTGCATTTACGCAATACCCGGGAGCAGACGCAAAGATCCAAAATGGTTCGCAGAAAATGATCTGCTATATCATCTATCTGACATGCATACTTCTATAGAAAGCGTGCACATATGCATCTACTAGAAGACCACACAACACTTTTAAAGAGTTCCTAATTCAAATCAAACCTGATTCAAATCATTCTTCATTTATCCATCTCACATTCGAATCGTTCTTGGGTTGGATTACGATTTTATGCTGCTACAAAGCCTTTACTACAGTTGGACTACCGGTATACAAAGACTATACTACACAGGCGTCCGGACACAACGCAGTCTTCGAAGGACTGCCTGCTTCACACTCTGTTACCCTTCTTAGTACCCCACTACTTGGCTAACGTATTATAGCAGATTACAGACTCCACATTGTCTCAAAGATTCTCTATTCGTTTAATGTATCGCAGATTTCGGTCACAGAACTGATATAGCCTACCTATATGTTATTTCATGTATTGTATTTTTAATATGAACTTGAGGGCGATTCTAGGATTTCGGTTTCAGAGTGAAATTAAGCTTCAGTAATGTTGACTGGAAGGTCTACGTTTGTTTACTGACAAAGTTTGGAGGGATTACAGGCGTGATTTAACACAGCCATGTCGACAGAGTGAGGAATCGTGAAAACACGATCGCTTTTAATCGATGAATGGAATGTACATTGTCACGTCAAGAATTAGTGAAACGAGTCGCAGTAAAATCATTACGTCTATAAAGTCCGAAAACCTCGCATAAGATAGTTTAAGATAGAAAAAATCGAATCATATTGGCCCCTCCTTAAAATAAGACAACACATAAGACGTGGATACTTAGTATTCATGCAACAGACGTTCAGATGCCGCGTCTCACTCACACTGACACCGCGATTCAGCGATCGCCGTGGTGTATGTAGCTTCTGGAAATACATTAGGCTTTGTGGTGTAAGAGATTCCTAATCGTTATACTAGATCATCGCTAGATGGACTCGTTGCGAAATCTGAACCTTCGCGAGTCTTCTTCCTTCCTCATTCAAGAGCGGGGGCGAAATTCAACCCACATGGCCAGAAAACGCAGTTCCTAAACGACGCCGGGAACACTAGTATACTTTAAGGTAGTGTTGGATCTGTGGTTGGATGAACTTTCTGCCTGGCATACCTATTTCAATAATCGTTAACCGTAACTTATGATTCCTTTCAAAAAAACACACAACCCGAATAAATACACCGACCTGTACAAAGTACAAACATAATTGTTGTCTTAGTTTCCGACTATATATCTTTAGTTTAGTATTCATGTGCACTAAAATAGGACCCAACACGTCTTTTGTTACACTCTTTAACATTAGTATGGAATTGTAAAACTATAAACAAGACTTACCGGTTAGTGAGAGACTTCGATTTGAGATGCCTTGTATACCAGTTGTCGTTGGATTCACATGAGATTCTAAATATTTCCCACGCGCGGGTTGTCTTAAATAGAGGATGCTTCGCATTGCAGGAGCAAGGGGGGAGACTCTATAGACCACTAGCAGCCGGGGGGCAGGTAATTTTTTGAAGCAATCGCAGCTTTTGTGCATCCGGCGCCAGCTGTGAAAACAATTGAAGGTATATCCAATTGTCAATTGATTTTCAGCATAGTCGTTTTCAACTGTTTAGTCTGTTCTGTTTACTGCCTGAATACTGCTAGCGCTAGAAAGCCACAACTAATTAAATTCAGACGTCACGTGCACCTGCAAGTTGGGTCGGTTGCTGTACTGTTACGTGCATAAACAGACTGCGGAACGGGGGGTTGGAAGTCTAGTGTCCTTGCTAGGGGGGGGGGGGCGGGAGTAAGAAGACAAAGGTTAAAATTAGATACATGTTTGCCGTGCAATGATGCGTTTTATCTGGATTCAAAAAACCTTCGGATTTATGTCAAGATAATATTACGATTCATCAACCGTTTACACGAAGAAACAAACCTGGATACGGGATTCGTGTGTTGTAGGAGATTACTGGCCTATTAGTTTCCGGATTTATACGTATCCGGGATTTGTCACAATTGTTTTCTGATTCGCCATTCTTGTGTGACCTTGTGTAAACGACAAAACAAATCCGGACCGAAAAGAACGCGGATTTAAATAAGTGTGTTTTAACTTTTTCACTGCTGCGACAATCGACTTTATATTATTTTCCTCTGGCTAACACCAGAGGATTTTCCTCTGACTACGCCAGACTATTTTACTCTGTCTAACGCCAGACTATTTTACTCTGTCTAACGCCAGACTATTTTACTCTGTCTAACGCCAGACTATTTTACTCTGTCTAACGCCAGACTATTTTACTCTGTCTAACGCCAGACTATTTTACTCTGTCTAACGCCAGACTATTTTACTCTGTCTAACGCCAGACTATTTAACTCTGTCTAATGCCAGACTATTTTACTCTGTCGCCAGACTACTTTACTTTGTCTAACGCTAGACTATTTTACTCTGTCTAATGCCAGACTATTTTACTCTGTTTAACACCACACGATTTTACTTTGTCTAACACCAGACTATTTAACAATGTCTAACGCCAGACTATTTTACTCTGCCTAACACCAGACTATTTAACTCTGTCTAACGTCAGACTATTTTACTCTGTTTAACACCACACGATTGTACTTATACCAAAGGGAAAAAATATAGTAATAAAAAATTAATGTGTTGATGCGATAGAAGTGTAATATAGTCGTAAACATATATAAACCAATGCCAGCTTTAATAAGCCAATGCAACATTTTCAAAGAATAAAGAATTAACACATTGAATACCTGAAGAATAACTCATTTCCTCAAACCTAAGATTTGAGTTAGAGAAACTGAACAAGACACAAGGAATAGAGTAATATTTCGAAGTTATTGCAAAGTCATTGTCAAACTCAAAATTTGAGGAAGAGAGAACAAGGTATATACAAGGAATAAAGTAATATTTCGACGTTATTGCAAAGTCATTGTCAAACTCAAGATTTTAACTGGAGAACAAGAGACATTAAGGAATAAAGTAATATTTCGACCACATTGCAAAGTCATTGTCATATCAAAGTCCATAGAAGTTGATAGAAAACGGGAAATTCCCGACCTTTGAAATTGCCTCCCCCCGGGCGAGGCTTTCGTCGTTCCGGACCATAAACGTCGTACGTGTCTGAAAATAAAATATACAACAGACCGTCGGCGCATCTTCAAACAGTTTGGATTTTAATAAAATGCATAACAATTTTCTTAATTAAGTATTTTAAGACCCTCCCTTTGCGGACAACTAAATTAGTCTGATCGGCGTAGACGGACTAAAATAGTCTGGCGTTAAACAGAGTAAAATAGTCTGGCGTTAGATAGAGTAAAATAGTCTGGCGTTAGACAGAGTAAAATAGTCTAGTGTTAGACAGGATAAAATAGTCTGGTGTTAGACAGACTAAAATAGTCTGGTGTTAGACAGAGTAAAATAGTCTGGTGTTAGACAGAGTAAAATAGTCTGGTGTTAGACAGAGTAAAATAGTCTGGCGTTAGACAGAGTAAAATAGTCTGGTGTTAGACAGAGTAAAATAGTCTGGCGTTAAACCGAGTAAAGTAGTCTGGTGTTAGACAGAGACAGAGTAAAATAGTCTGAGATTAGCTAGCCTGAGCACAGCCTGGAATTAGCCAGAGTAAAATAGTGTGGCGTTAGACAGAGTAAAATAGTGTGGCGTTAGACAGAGTAAAATAGTGTGGCGTTAGACAGAGTAAAATAGTCTGGTGTTAGACAGAGTAAAATAGTCTGGTGTTAGACAGAGTAAAATAGTCTGGCGTTAAACCGAGTAAAGTAGTCTGGTGTTAGATAGAGACAGAGTAAAATAGTCTGAGATTAGCTAGCCTGAGCACAGCCTGGAATTAGCCAGAGTAAAATAGTCTGGTGTTAGACAGAGTAAAATAGTCTGGTGTTAGACAGAGTAAAATAGTCTGGTGTTAGACAGAGTAAAATAGTCTGGTGTTAGACAGAGTAAAATAGTCTGGTGTTAGACAGAGTAAAATAGTCTGGCGTTAAACAGAGTAAAATAGTCTGGCGTTAGACAGAGTAAAATTGTCAGAGAGTTAGAACTGTTAGAGATTTGGGGTTAGAAAGTTGGAGAGTTAGAACTGTTAGAGATTTGGAGTTAGAGAGTTAGAACTGTCTGAGATTTGGGACTAGAGAGTTGAAGAGCCTGAGAGTTAGAGAGTTGGAGTGGAGAGCTAGAGAGTTGGAGAGCTAGAGGGTTGGGGAGCTAGAGAGTTGGAGGGTTGGAGAGCTAGAGAGTTGGAGAGCTAGAGAGTTGGGGAGTTGGAGAGTTGGGGAGTTAGAGAGCTAGAGAGTTGGAGAGCTAGAGAGTTGGGGAGTTAGAGAGCTAGAGAGTTGGAGTGCTAGGGAGTTGGAGAGCTAGAGAGTTGGAGAGTTAGAGAGCTAGAGAGCTGGAGAGTTGGAGAGCTAGAGAGTTGGAGAGCTAGAAAGTTAGAGAGTTGGAGAGCTAGAGAGTTGGAGAGTTGGAGAGCTAGAGAGTTGGGGAGTTAGAGAATTGGAAAGTTCAGTAGAGAGTTACAGAGGTAGAGAATTAGAGAGTTAGAGCTAAAGAGGCAGAAACTAGTAGAGCTAGTTAAACTTCGAGTTGAATATTTCGTGGGTTCTATGAATGTAATGCGCTGTTTTAAAAATACTGAACGACTAGCATGCACTCCTCGAGATAATCCTAACGAGATTATATATAGGTCACCTAACCTAAACAAAAACCTTAATGCCAGTAAGTAACCGTGTTTGCTGTCACACTAACCTGACCCACTTGTGTATTTACCTCACAGGCAACGTTGACAGCCTGACCCGCTAGAAGTAAGCCGTAATTTAACCCGAACCCTAATTCCACCCTTATTCCTATTCGAACCTTATTCGACGATTCATCCCCCGCCCCCCTTGACATGTGACAATAAAGCACATAGTTTTGAATTTTTAAAAAGTCCTGGATTGGCGGGAACTGTGGAATAGCTATATATAAGTCTAAATCCTTCGTCACGGTTCACTCTGTTAAACAAAGGTGTGTCCTACTGCGGCGTAAGACGGAAATGAAACTCCGACCCGTCACAATATATAAGCGGGGGTACCGGATTGGTCGGGTGACTGATGAGCAAACCGACTTCTCTCCGTGCCTACTCCGTGCCCAGCAAGTCGTTATCTTTTGTATAGACAAGAGCAGAGGGAATGCCAGAAGAGTTCAAGAATCTCCCACCCCCCTTCCGAATTGGATCTTTCGAGAGTTCAAAACCGCTGCTATGCCCACGAAGACAACCAGCAGGTGATTAGATATATTGTGAATAAATTAATTTATAACTATTTGAAATATTTACTCTTGAGAGAACATCGCAAATTCCGATCCGATATCCAGCCATGTTTGCCAATAATGGGGTTACTTGCCCATGTCATGACTGTTTGTTTTTAGGTGAACAGTATGTAGAACTCGAATACCTGGTTTAAACTTTGGCAAGTTTTGTTGAATCTTGATAAGGAGGTGGGAGGGGGATCGATGCCACAAAATTGACATGGACCGTTTGACAAGAGTTGTCCCCGCCTTCCTCATGGTTATATGAAGTTGTAAAATAGGGGAAGCGAGTTGCCTTTCGTTTTCAAGAATAAATTTTTGTTTGCCAACTTTCAGTCGAAGCCTCGAAGTTATTGATATATAGTCTCTCGTTTAGTCTTCGTATATTTCAAACAAAAATACAGTTTCGGCTTTTTTACAATCACATATTCAAGTCACCACAAGCAAACATCTGTTCCGACTAGGTTAAATATTCAATGTTGTTCAATCATAATTAATTTAACAATTAGCAATGTTATCAAACAGACTAAATAGAAGTGACTTCGTGCTTTCCAGTTATACCTTAGATGTTGAAAAACAGATATGGCGTATCACCACAAAAATAGAATATTCAGCAATTACTAAATCATTACACTTACAATGATATATAACAATATTATCAAACATAACGTATAGGACTACAAAACACCCGCCGCGCGGCTTTATTTCACTGTTTTGCTACGGCTTTGGGTACCCAAACCAAAACATATTTACCCCACCTAATTACTCAAATCAAAACAAACTGTTCAAACTGAAAATGTGGTAAACTGCTGAGGGTATAGTTTTGATAACGAAATACGTACTGATGTTTCGAACGGATTATTATTTTATAAATCGAAATATAGTAAGGCTCGATCCGCTTGAAACGTCAGTATTTCGTTATTAAAAGTCTCGGCAGTTTACCACATTTTCACTTTGCTCCGCCCAAAACACTTCTATGCACCGGCACTCTACATTTTTACTGTGATGAAGGTCTCCGCTTGAAACGTCCAGTATTTCGTTATATGAAAACTATAATTTCCGCAGTGTATTAGCTTCTGACTTTGCTCTATCTAAAACACTGCCTATGTAGCACTCTACTTTTTACATTTTACTCTGATGAAGGGCTTCGCTTGAAGCGTCAGTATTTTTTATGAAAACTATAATTTGTAGTTTACCATCTTTTCACTTTGCTCTATCCAAAACAATGCTTGCACTGCACACTCATGCAGTATACATCATTTCACTACAAGATTCTCTCTGACGAAACGTATAATATTTCGGTATAATGCAGTACACCGAAACATTTCACCTATATATATTAGCTGGATTTTCGGTAATACATTTCAATTTTTTACTTCGAAACTGCCTATACGTAACACTTTGCTCAGATTGTCACTGTTAGCATATATATAGTTCTATAATGTAAAACAATTCATCACTGAAATGCATGTTACTTCATTTAATTAATTCACCGCGTTAGTTCATTAATTACGTTGGTGGGGAAAAATACATGTCCGGAAAATGCTATGCTTTTATACTGCCAAGTTGGAGCCATATCTGACATGGGTGTAGTTTATATTTATAGATGTAAATCGTCATGATTTAGCCTAATAGTCGGTCAGGGGGGGATGCTGTGCTCTCCTATTTTTTCCAATGGAAATCTTGATGCCTGATGGTTCGTAGTTTGACTCTTTGCTATACCGTATCGTTCGTTTTCAAACGAAGCAGACCTTAGTATTTTACTCTGTCTGACGCCAGACTATTTTACTTCTCAGTTCAAGTGGAGAGCCGTCGGTAGCTAGTGGAGGAGTTAGGAAGTCGGTCTGGCCAGGGGGAAATGTCGGGAAATGCTGTGCTTTTCCGTTTTTTCCAATTCTACTGCAAAATTGCATCTAGTATATAGTTAGATGTAAATCTTGATGACTCTTAGTCAAATATCGCATTAGGAATTAGTTTTTCGGAGGAGAATTGAAAATTGTATGAAAATGCTGTTGCACATCTAGTCATATTGTTAGATGATGTAAATCTTGATGGCTCATATTGTAGTCACGTTAGGAAGTCGGTTGGAGGAAAATTGTGTGATAATGCGGTTATGCGGTGCTTCCCCATAGTTTTCCTATTCTACTGCGACATCAAATTCACATCTAGCAGTTAGATGTAAATCTTGATGGCTATAGTCGAATATCACGTTAGGGATTAGTCTGTTGGGGGGAAAATTGTCTAAAAATGCTTTGCTTCCCTATTTTTCCCAACACAGTATTGCCAAGTTAGATTCAGTTTAACTCTTCCTGTCCGAATCGGTCTTTAGTATTTTATTCTGGTTAACGCCAGACGATTTTATTCACCTCTGGGGAAGCCCTCGGACAGGAATGACTTATAAATCATCTCTCTAATCATGCAAATCAGATGTCGGAAAATATATCCTTTCATGCTTTTTAACTGGCACTGCGAAGTTGGTACCCCGTATAGCTAGCATACGCCTTTGTAGGTCAATCTGAATGTCAACGGCTCAAAGTCCAAAGTTTCGGGGAAAAAACTGTCGGAAATCAAAATATTAAGTCAATATGGCCGGGTAGTTCAAAGTTCAGTCGTATATATAGCACACACATGTCGGTTTAATTATCCGGGGGGAATGGTTCAAAAATTCCTGTACAACATTGAATCAAAATTAATTTAATTATAATACATACATTAAATAATATAAATGGTTATTGTGAAATCGCGGGGGTTTTTTTAAGTTTTTTTTCGTGTTTCAGTACCTGTGATTTAGCGGAGTTATGTAATTAATGGTTATAAGTCCATGTCCTGGACTCGCAAATTCATGGGTTAGGGTGGGTACAAGTTTACATGGAGTACTGGGTTATTTATACATGTGGTTAGGCTACGTGAGACGGTACCGGACAAATTCGAGACCGGTCTCAAATTCGTCCTATTTCGCGTGTAAACAGGAGGAACTACTAATTCGAGAACGGTTCCGAATTTGTTTTCAGTGTAAATAGGTGGAACCGTACTAATTCGAGACCGGTCTCGAATTCGTCCTATTTCGCCGTGTAAACAGGCGGAACCGTACTAATTCGAGACCGGTTCCGAATTCGTCCGGTACCATGTAAATGGTGTCTCAGAGCTACACTCGAAATCTTGAATGCTGTTTTATACTGGATAACCCTATCATTCATATCTAAACTGTTTTTCCCAGAGGTCCAGTAAGGGCCATCCCCCTAGTTATTGGTGCAGTGGTACTACAGGAGGAAACCCGAGTAACCTGGAGAAGACATGTGGTGTTCGGTATAGAGTCAAACTGCGAGGACCCATGATGATACATGAGGCCAAGGTGAAATAGTTTTAAATATGATTAAGTTGAAATCGAACCCGAGTCGTAATGAAAAGCTAACAAGAACTCATGCTAGCATGCGCAGCCGGCGTTCCATTTGAGGGGAGGGACCGCCGTGTATATTGTCCTTCAAATAGAACGCCGACTACACATGCCAGTACTGTGCCGTAAAGGTCCTCAAACTATCGGAAAAAAGTAAATCTGGATTTTCTAGTGCATGCAATGTAAGGCTTGCGATGTGGGTGCAGTAGTATAGGTAAGACATCTGGCGCTCACACGTGCTCTATCGGCAGCCTTTATAAGGGGTGAGTTCACACCAATAGGTGTGAACTCACCCCTTAAGTTTTCTTCGCTGCCGATAGAGCACGTGTGAGCTGACGGATTCGGACTGGATTAAGGTACCGTCATGAGTCATACCCCTGTTCGTTTATATTCTTACCGTTCGTTCGTTCGTTCGTTCGTTCGTTCGTTCGTTCGTTCGTTCGTTCGTTCGTTCGTTCGTTCGTTCGTTCGTTCGTTCGTTCGTTCGTTCGTTCGTTCGTTCGTTCGTTCGTTCGTTCGTTCGTTCGTTCGTTCGTTCGTTCGTTCGTTCGTTCGTTCGTTCGTTCGTTCGTTCGTTCGTTCGTTCGTTCGTTCGTTCGTTCGTTCGTTCGTTCGTTCGTTCGTTCGTTCGTTCGTTCGTTTGTTCGTTCGCAGTCAATAGACACGGCACCGCACTTTACTGGGTCTGGTTTAGATTGCGACTCCACCAGGGAGTACCGGACAATGGGACTGGATTTGAGTAATGTACGCAGCTCATTCTGATCAGCAAAACTGAATATTAGTTCTAAAGTTAACGTAACCAGTAAGTCCTATACCAGTCCAGCCCCAGATCAGTCCAAATCCAGTCTGACTCTGCTAGTGTGAACGTAACCAGTAAGTCCTATACCAGTCCAGCCTCAGTCCAAATCCAGTCTGAGTCCTCTAGTGTGAACACAACCAGTAAGTCCTATACCAGTCCAGCCTCAGTCCAAATCCAGTCTGAGTCCTCTAGTGTGAATGCAACCAGTAAGTCCTATACCAGTCCAACCTCAGTCCAAATCCAGTCTGAGTCCTCTAGTGTGAACACAACCAGTAAGTCCTATACCAGTCCAGCCTCAGTCCAAATCCAGTCTGAGTCCTCTAGTGTGAACGTAACCAGTAAGTCCTATACCAGTCCAGTCTCAGTCCAAATCCAGTCTGAGTCCTCTAGTGTAAACACAACCAGTAAGTCCTATACCAGTCCAGCCTCAGTCCAAACCCAGTCTGAGTCCTCTAGTGTGAACGTAACCAGTAAGTCCTATACCAGTCCAGTCTCAGTCCAAATCCAGTCTGAGTCCTCTAGTGTGAACGTAACCAGTAAGTCCTATACCAGTCCAGCCTCAGTCCAAATCCAGTCTGAGTCCTCTAGTGTGAACACAACCAGTAAGTCCTATACCAGTCCAGCCTCAGTCCAAATCCAGTCTGAGTCCTCTAGTGTGAACACAACCAGTAAGTCCTATACCAGTCCAGCCTCAGTCCAAATCCAGTCTGAGTCCTCTAGTGTGAACGTAACCAGTAAGTCCTATACCAGTCCAGTCTCAGTCCAAATCCAGTCTGAGTCCTCTAGTGTGAACGTAACCAGTAAGTCCTATACCAGTCCAGTCTCAGTCCAAATCCAGTCTGAGTCCTCTAGTGTGAACACAACCAGTAAGTCCTATACCAGTCCAGCCTCAGTCCAAATCCAGTCTGAGTCCTCTAGTGTAAACGTAACCAGTAAGTCCTATACCAGTCCAGCCTCAGTCCAAATCCAGTCTGAGTCCTCTAGTGTGAACGTAACCAGTAAGTCATATACCAGTCCAGCCTCAGTCCAAATCCAGTCTGAGTCCTCTAGTGTAAACGTAACCAGTAAGTCCTATACCAGTCCAGCCTCAGTCCAAATCCAGTCTGAGTCCTCTAGTGTGAACGTAACTATAGTAAGTCCTATACCAGTCCAGCCTCAGTCTAAATCCAGTCTGAGTCCTCTAGTGTGAACGTAACTATAGTAAGTCCTATACCAGTCCAGCCTCAGTCTAAATCCAGTCCGAGTCCTCTAGTGTAAACACAACCAGTAAGTCCTATATCAGTCCAGCCTCAGTCTAAATCCAGTCTGAGTCCTCTAGTGTAAACGTAACCAGTAAGTCCTATACCAGTCCAGCCTCAGTCTAAATCCAGTCTGAGTCCTCTAGTGTGGACACAACCAGTAAGTCTTATACCAGTCCAGCCTCAGTCCAAATCCAGTCTGAGTCTGCTAGTGTGGACACAACCAGTAAGTCCTATACCAGTCCAGTCTCAGTCCAAATCCAGTCTGAGTCCTCTAGTGTGAACACAACCAGTAAGTTCTATATCAGTCCAGCCTCAGTCCAAATCCAGTCTGAGTCCTCTAGTGTGAATGCAACCAGTAAGTTCTATACCAGTCCAACCTCAGTCCAAATCCAGTCTGAGTCCTCTAGTGTGAACGTAACCAGTAAGTCCTATACCAGTCCAGTCTCAGTCCAAATCCAGTCTGAGTCCTCTAGTGTGAACACAACCAGTAAGTCCTATACCAGTCCAGCCTCAGTCCAAATCCAGTCTGAGTCCTCTAGTGTGAACACAACCAGTAAGTGCTATATCAGTCCAGCCTCAGTCTAAATCCAGTCTGAGTCCTCTAGTGTAAACGTAACCAGTAAGTCCTATACCAGTCCAACCTCAGTCCAAATCCAGTCTGAGTCCTCTAGTGTGAACGTAACCAGTAAGTCATATACCAGTCCAGCCTCAGTCCAAATCCAGTCTGAGTCCTCTAGTGTAAACGTAACCAGTAAGTCCTATACCAGTCCAGCCTCAGTCCAAATCCAGTCTGAGTCCTCTAGTGTGAACGTAACTATAGTAAGTCCTATACCAGTCCAGCCTCAGTCTAAATCCAGTCTGAGTCCTCTAGTGTGAACGTAACTATAGTAAGTCCTATACCAGTCCAGCCTCAGTCTAAATCCAGTCTGAGTCCTCTAGTGTAAACACAACCAGTAAGTCCTATATCAGTCCAGCCTCAGTCTAAATCCAGTCTGAGTCCTCTAGTGTAAACGTAACCAGTAAGTCCTATACCAGTCCAGCCTCAGTCTAAATCCAGTCTGAGTCCTCTAGTGTGGACACAACCAGTAAGTCCTATACCAGTCCAGCCTCAGTCCAAATCCAGTCTGAGTCTGCTAGTGTGGACACAACCAGTAAGTCCTATACCAGTCCAGCCTCAGTCCAAATCCAGTCTGAGTCCTCTAGTGTGGACACAACCAGTAAGTCCTATACCAGTCCAACCTCAGTCCAAATCCAGTCTGAGTCTGCAAGTGTAAACAGAACCAGTAAGTCCTATACCAGTCCAGCCTCAGTCCAAATCCAGTCTGAGTCTGCTAGTGTAAACGGAACCAGTAAGCCCTATACCAGTCATCAGTTCAAATCAAGTCAGAGTCCTCCAGTGTGAACGCAAAGTCCTATACCAGTCCAGTCTTAGTCCAAATCCAGTCTGAGTCCTCCAGTGTGAACGCGACTAGTAAGTCCAATACCAGTCCAGCCTCATTCGAAATCCAGTCAGAGTCTGCTAGTGTGAATACAACTATAGTAAGTCCTATACCAGTCCAGCCTCAGTCTAAGTGCAGCTTCAGTGTGCTCTAGCGAACGCATATTAACAGTTGTTACTAGTTCTATCTCTATCATTGCCCATAGTGCTGTTTTAAAATATTACCAATTAACTTAGTTGAACTCTCACTCTCATTTTCTAACGTTTTTCCTACAGTATTGTAGTCGTTTCTTTCTCATTTAGCTCTTGTGCTTTCATCTCGTATTCAACCACAACGTCTTCGTGGAAACATTTGAAGATGTCACACTTCATGGGTAGGATTTTTGACGAGAATAGGAAATTGGCGAGATAAGAACAGAGGATTATGCTAATAAACGAACACGCCATCGCGAAGGTACGGAATGGGAACAACTGACCATCCACGTCGTCGTAATAGGGATACTTGATAAACGGGTCTAGGTCGATCACCGGTTCACCCCCACCGATCCTAAGGATCATTGCTACGATGTAGCCCGTTACCGCACCGTAGGTGTTTGATTCGTCCACGTAGATAACGCAGCATAGTTGAGGAAAGAGAATGGCGTAGACCAAGTCAGAGCATAGATACCAGAGTGCGTAGATTGATTGGACTTTGAGCGCCATGACAGTGGCTAATATTCCAACTCCAAAGATCGCACAGCGAATGACCCAGATTATTTCCCGCTCGGAGGCCTGGAAAGAGAAGTGAGGCGTTGTCGTGTATTAGAAAAAGTGTTTATTTAAAACACCAGACTGCACGACACCAGAGTACCACCTCTCCACAATACATTACAATACACCACTCTACAGCACGCCACACTGCACTACACTACACCACACCACACCACACCACACCACACCACACCACAGTACACCACACTACACCACCATAGACGGATTTTCTAGGGGGGTGCTACCCCCCAAATATTTATTTTCACCCCCCAAACGAAACGTTCACCACACGGATTCAAACAACACAGTAATTTGATAGAACCCTATTTCGGGTTTACGGGATCATTTAACTCTCAAAGGACCTGCCAAATTCATTGACTTGACAACTTCAAAAACCTTAGTTTTTTGCTTCGAATGCCTTTAGATGTGCTCTAGAAACCTTGATTTTTTCAAGATTTTCCGGGGGTGCTTTGCTTTCTAGCCTCCCACCAGCGGCTCCACCCCTGGACCTCACTGGGGGGTGAACCCTGCAGCACAACGTTTAGTGACGCCTTAGACGCCAGTGACGCCAGTTCACCCCCCTACAATTTCTGGCACCCCCCTAGTAATAAATATGAAAATCCGTCTATGTACACCACACCACACTACACCACACCACACACCACACCACACTAAAGTACACCACATCACAGTACAGTACACTACACCGCACCACACTACACTACATCACATCACTACATTATATAACCACCACACTCTGACCACACTACGTCACCCACCACAGTGCATCACAATTCACATGACCAGTTGTACATCACGTCACTATGCTACGTCACGTCTCCCAGCTCGCTGCAGCTTACCTTGGGTCTAAGAATCAGCTTATAAATGTTCCTCGCAAACATAGAGCTTGCAGAAAGCACTGATGAATCAGCTGAAGACATAACTGCAGCAGACACAGCTCCCAAACCAATGAACGAGACTGCTTGAGGGGTTAAGTACTGTAGGACCAAGGGCAACAGACGACTGGCATCACCCTCCTGTAAAGTTCCATTCACTGTGAGTTTTGTATAGTCCGTTGCAGTCCAGTCTAAATCAGTAAAAAAGAATATAACATATTTGTTTAACTCGGTAGTAATGTTGTGTGATCTAATGTGGGAGTGATGAAGTTAGGGTGTTAATTTAAGTTAGTTTAATAACTTTTAAAAACGATTGTAGTGTTTGTTTTGGGATCAATGTCAAGGGACAGTTGACGATGGTGAGTTGACGTCGTGCAGTGGCGTCGCTAGGGGGGGGGGGGGGGGGGGGACTGGGGGGACGCATCCCCCCAGTTCTCTTCAAGACCAATTTTGAGATTCTTCCAAACCCGGTGAGAAACGTTGGGGGGGGGGGGGGGGGGGGATGTAATGATTCCAAGTGCTCAGCTCACACCGCTAGCTGGACAAATAGTTTACAAGTGTGTGAATGTGTTTTTCATATCTTTTCTTGCGTTAGTTCACTCAGGGCCGTATCCAGGCGGTTTGAGACGCTGGTACACCGGTTTGGGCGCCCAAACTAGGTGCCCAAAAAATATAAACTAAGTATTAATGAACACGGTCGTATTTATACAAACTGAGACAGAGGCATTGGTTGCATATCAGAGCCTTCAGTTGTAATGGTTTGCTCGAAAATGATGGTTATGGCAGTTGGTCGGGGACAGGCGGTTGGATTTCATTAAGCCGGTTGACCAAGTCATTTGATGAGCTGTGTGATGGTTAACGACGACGTGGACGGTCTTTGAACTTAGGATAAAAATCCCCGAAAAAACTTAAACTGCTATTTTACAGAACGATTTGAGTGAGCTCCCTGACTGTGAGTCTGTGACAGAATGACCACCGTCGCCCTTGCCGCATTCATTTATACCATTGCCTCAAGGAGGAATTTTGTTTTGATAAGGAGGAATCTTTAGATAAAGGTTTGGGTTTGGGTTGGGCTTTATCTTTTTGGCCGCGTATTTTTTCGCACTTTATTTATCTGGCATTTGCATTTGACCCTGTTTACATGGCACAGGAACTACACTTAATGGTCACTTGAGGCAGGAGATACATATTATTTCTTACTCCCTAACATTAACCTAAATTTATTAATAATAAATTTCACTACAAAACTACAATCTGGGAGTTTTTTCAAAAACCGTACAAGGATTTAAAAATCACCCCTCAGAATGTTAAAAATCACATCTCAGAATGCAGGAAATGGCATTTCCGAGACTCTAAATTTCAAATTTTTCCCGGGGGGCATGCCCCCGGACCCCCTAGAGGGTTCCTACTATGTCTTAGGTCCACACAACAATTTGGGTTAAGTTTCCGAATGTTTGGGGGTTAAGGTTAATGCACCCGAAACCATCAGATATATTTTAAAATCACAATTATCTATATAAAAACTATTATGTAGAATTAACATGGAGTACCAACAATTATGACGTCATATACACAGATCTTGCGACGCCACTGACGTCGTCCTGAAGACGTGAAAATGTTCTAAGTGGCGTTGTATAAAGAACGAGGACGGTGTTGGGATTACAAATTATTCATTCACTTTGTTTCACACAAGGGCACCGTTTGACACAATGTTGCATGTGCTGTACTCCATTTCTCGATGGAGCATTGGTAACTTACGCAAGAAGGAAAAAATTTCATCAGCGAAGTAAAGTTTGCTTCTAATTCTATATTAGAAAAGAAATGGTTCACGGTTTGGCGTCCTCTACCAGAATTATAGATACACTTAAAGTGTCTATGAAATGAAAAATTCGTTGGCATTTTGTTGTTTTATTGTACAGAGGAACATGACAGGAGCACTAGAAAATTTCAAGAGAATCTGATGCGTAGTTTTCGCGCTATCAACTCTCAAAATTTGCCGTCGATAATTTGTTTTGGCGAAATTTGGGCTTCTTGGTAACAATGCCTTATGACGTACGCAGATGGATCATTAATAGTGAAATCTATTGTTCTTATGCATAGTTGTCCATTTGCGTACGTCATAAGCATTGTTTCCGAAAGCCCAATTTTTCTCCAAGAACAAACTAGCTATGGCAAATTTTGAGAGTTAATAGCGCGAAAACAACGCATCAGATTCTCTTGAAATTTTCAGTGAGTGCTCCTGCCATGTTCCTCTGTACAATAAAACAATAAAAATGCCAACGAATTTTTCATTTCATAGACACTTTATTAGGAAGCCGGGAGAGCACTTGTACCTCCCTCTCGATTATCGTCTCGAGCATCTCTTACGCTATTTTTGTGCTCTCCTAACTTCCCGCGTGCATCCATAATTGGATGGAGAACACCGAATCGTGAATCATATCTTAACTGGGCAGACCTGACTACAAAGTATGTGGTTTATCCAGTTGCCTGCGGAGTATGCATTATGCTGCGGGGCAAACTACGAAATAATTATACTTCAGTTGCGGTGGTCAGAAGTCTTTGTTATTTACCCTGATTACTTGCCATATTCAATTATTTAAGTGTTTACTGCATATGAATGAAATAGTTTATAAAGTGTTTTGGTTTAGGTTTAGTCAAGGTCAGTAAACATCCCCTGTGTTTAGCATTCCATTATAAGGCCACTTGAATGAGAATAAACATTTTGCAGGCTAATATCCAAATATTGAATACACCCTAAGTAACTTCAAACAACATAGCCCAACGTCTTGGTGTTTGGAAATCCTAATGAACCTGGCACTTCTCGTGTATGATACATCACATCACATCACATCACATCACATCACATCACATCACATCACATCACATCACATCACATCACATCACATCACATCACATCACATCACATCACATCACATCACATCACATCACATCACATCACATCATCACATCACATCACCCCACACCACACCACATCACATCACACCACACCACATCACATCATCACACCACATCAGATCACATCATCACATCACATCACACCACACCACACCACATCACATCACACCACACCACACCACATCACATCATCACACCACATCACATCAGATCACATCATCACATCACACCACACCACACCACATCACATCACACCACATCAGATCACATCATCACATCACACCACACCACATCACATCACACCACATCAGATCACATCATCACATCACATCACACCACACCACACCACACCACACCACACCACATCACATCATCACACCACATCACATCAGATCACATCACATCACACCACACCACATCACATCACATCATCGCATCACACCACACCACACCACATCACATCACACCACATCAGATCACATCATCACATCACATCACACCACACCACACCACAACACATCATCACACCACATCACATCACATCACACACATCACACCACACCACACCACATCACATCACATCACATCATCACATCACACCACATCACACCACACCACATCAGATCACATCATCACATCACACCACACCACACCACACCACACCACACCACACCACATCACATCACACCACACCACACCACACATCACACATCACATCATGTCACATCACATCACATCACATCACACCACACCACACCACACCACATCACATCATCACACCACATCAGATCACATCATCACATCACATCACACCACACCACACCACATCACACCACACCACACCACACCACATCACATCATCACACCACATCACATCAGATCACATCATCACATCACACCACACCACATCACATCACACCACATCAGATCACATCATCACATCACATCACACCACACCACACCACACCACACCACATCACATCATCACACCACATCACATCAGATCACATCACATCACACCACACCACACCACATCACATCACATCATCACATCACACCACATCACACCACACCACACCACACCACATCAGATCACATCATCACATCACACCACACCACACCACACCACACCACACCACACCACATCACATCACATCATCACATCACATCACACCACACCACACCACACCACATCACATCATGTCACATCACATCACATCACATCACATCACATCACATCACACTACATCGCATCACATCACATCACACCACACCACATCAGATCACATCACATCACACCACACCACATCACATCACACCACACCACACCACATCACATCACATCACATCACATCATCACATCACATCACACCACATCACACCACACCACACCACATCACATCACATCACATCACATCACATCACATCACATCACACCACACCACACCACATCACATCATCACATCACACCACACCACACCACATCACATCACATCATGTCACATCACATCACATCACATCACATCACATCACATCACATCACATCACACTACATCGCATCACATCACGTCACACCACACCACATCAGATCACATCACATCATCACATCACACCACACCACACCACATCACACCACACCACATCACATCACATCACATCATCACATCACACCACATCACACCACACCACACCACACCACATCACATCACATCACATCACATCACACCACACTACATCGCATCACATCACATCACACCACACCACATCAGATCACATCACATCATCACATCACATCACACCACACCACATCACACCACACCACACCACACCACATCACATCACATCACATCACATCATCACATCACACCACATCACACCACACCATGTCACATCACATCACACTACATCGCATCACACCACACCACACCACATCAGATCACATCACATCATCACATCACACCACATCACCACATCACATCACACCACACCACACCACATCACATCACACTACATCGCATCACATCACATCACATCACATCACATCACATCACACCATATCACGTGCACCACATCGCATCACACCACATCACGTGCACCACATCCCATCACACTACATCATACCACATCACATGCATCACACCAGATCACATCACATCACATGCACCACATCACACCGCACAACATCACAAATCGGCAACAACACATGCATAGCACACCAGCAAACTGCATCACACCACTTTACCTCGAAATACCCATTCCCATACCACCATCACACCACCCTACATCTAATTGATAAAGACTATAGTAAAAGATAAACAGGAAACAGTTCGCGAGACATCCTCGACAAAACCAAGAGCTAAAATATTTTGTTCCAGGAGCGTTTGGCCCCAGTCCCGAGTGCGCGCGGTTGTTGCAAGTTGCAGGAAGGGTGTTATACGTTCAGCAACTTGCGAACTTTGTTGGAATTTGCACCAAAAAGTAGAATCAACCCATCCAACTTTTCTTGCAACTTGCAACACGGCAAAGATAACAAAATCGCAAGTTGCAACGGGGTGTTACACGTGCGATTATTTTTGCAACCTGCAAAGTTGCAACAGTATCTTTAAAGTGTCACTATGATGAAAAAATCGTCAGTCTTTTTTTTTTGATCTTATCATAAAGTACATTTAAAACGAGGGTGATCGGCGTTTGTGCTTTGTCAATATCTCATCTCGTTCAAGAGATATTCACATTTTGGAAATATACAAATTTATGGCTGATGACGTAAATAAGGAAAATCGTAAAATAAGGAATATCTCTAGAAATAAACAATAGAACGCGCTTAAACTTTGTATGCTTATAGTATCCAATAAAATAAACTTCTCTGTGGAACTTTTGTGATTGCCATGTTAAGCGCATGCTCTCAGGTTACTCTAAACCTTAAAAAGGGAATTATCATTTTTGCCTCATTGTTTAAAAATAGAAAGATTTAAACGTTTGAATTACAATGCCTACATAAGCCCTAATCTTCACTTTTATTCGCTGGAGTAAACGCTACTTGATTGCTGATAAATAAGCAAATTTAATTTAATCATTGGAGGGGGCCAGGAACCAGCAGTTTCCACGAAAACAACTAAAGTTCCACAGTAAAACGTATTTTATTTAATACGATAGGCATGCAAAATTTGAGCACTTTCTATTGTTTATTTCTAGAGATATTCCTAATTTTACGATTTTCACTTCTCTCGTTTGGAGAAAATGACGTCATCAGTCATATAATTTGCAATATTTCCAAAACGTGAATATCTCTTGAACAAGATGAGATATTCACAAACCACAAACGCCGTTCATCCTCATTATAAATGTACTTTATGATAAGATCAAAAAAACGACTGACGATTTTTCATCACAGTGACACTTTAAGTTAATAAGTTTTCAATAAACGTTTTCCTCACCTGTTGCAGTTCCAATAGCTCCAATAAGAAAAGCTGGAATGGCCATTACAATGCAACCAAACGAGGCAGAAAAAGATAGATACTTGGCTTGCTTAGAAGTCCTACAAGCAAGGACTCTTTGGAAATACACTTGCCAAGGTATGCCACCGAATATCTAAAGTAGACAAATGTTTTAAAGCCCGGCATACACTAGAGAAAATTTCCGAAACAAGTTACCGATCGAGACACGGTTTCAGAAACAAGTTTTCAGTGTATGTTGAAAATTTTCCAAAACTTTGTTTCAGCATAGTCAATGAGATATGGTCTGGAAACTCGGCAAACTTCAAAGCGCCTATAATGAGCTGTGATTTTATGTTAAACCGTACCTTACACCGTGCACATCCTTTGTTTTAGGTTTATTAATATTTAAATAGCATGGTTGAGTGATTGAACTGAAACGTTGCTATTGGACAATTCGTTCATTATACTAAAATACAATGTGTTCAGTGACCGTACACCGTGCACAAAAATGCATAAAGGCGAACAAAAAGATAGACCAAAGACTTTAGCTGAGTTTCCAGACCATATCTCGATTGACTATAGGAAACGATTTCGAAAATGTGTTTGGGAAACTTGCCGCTAAAACCATGCAACTAAAACCTGGAACTGCTTGCCAACTGAACTTAAAGATCTAACGATCACAGATAGCACTTTCAAACATCACTTACGTGATTACATTAATGTAAATGAGTCATTTTTAGCAAATTATGTTAGTTATTAGTTATTTCATAGTTTTTAGTTAGGTTATTGTAAAGAAACGCTTTATGCATAATATTATAATAAATTATATGTAAATATATTATTTTAGCTCTAGATTCATAGTTAGATTTAATTTAGTTAACATAGCTTTATGAAAAGCTTTTATACAATTTTATACATGTTTATACATTTTTATACATTTTTTACTAAGTTGGTTGATAAGTTACCGTGTATATGTTTCACTGTGTACGCAGGGCTTAACTCATTCCTGTCCGAGAGCTTTCCCAGAGGTGCATAAAATCGTCTGGCGCAGGGGCGTCATGGCTCAGAGATTTTAGGGGTGGCAAGAGCACAATTTTTCCGACAAACAACAAGGTTTTTCCGACATATCACATATATACATAAGAATTAGGCAATTAGCTTCGCATAAACGATAAAACATACTTAATTCCGAACTAAATTCGACAATTGCCCAAAGTATAAAACAGGCGTATTAAAGAGACAAACCTGGAAAGGATTCGCAGGAGCACCAGCATGTTTGTATGGAATATGTTGGTGTTTCTTTACTCTATCCGAATGATATTTATTCTTATGACGAGATCGATAATTACTGTCAAATGTCTTCTTGCATAGCAGACATTCAACTTTCCGACGTTTCGTTGTTGGTGGCACAACTCAAAAGTGATAGTCATGACCTAGACTTTCTCAAAGTCCTCTTCAAACATTTTTGACCTTTCGACATTTTTGACTTTTCGGTTCCTCGTTGAAAAGGACTTTTCCCACCGCGCCAAAATTCACTGGTGAGTTTTTCGACCGGTGACGTAATTCGGGAAGTAATTATATATTCAGGCTAAATTGCTATGCAAGTGCTATCTTTGGAAGTTGGAGTTAAACAAACTCTTGAAAACGTCTTAGTAAGTGTAGAACCACTTTCCATTGCATGTACGACAACCCGAAACACGTCAAAACAGGGCGATGTACATTTCAGCGATTTCCCGCCAGAATATTTAATTAGATTCAAAAACCTGCAAGCGAAACAAGTCCGCCTCCTTCCTCCAGCTTTTCCGCTCTCCCGCCTTTCCGCTCGCCCGCCTTTCCGCTCGCCCGCAAAAACTAGCGCTAAGAGGCGGACTTGGAGCAAGTCTAGGCATGACCGGAAACCGCGAAAAGCTTATGCCCAAATTCCGACAAAACTGTGTTGAACGACATTAGGGAGGGGGCATGGCCCCCCCTGACCCCCCGGCCAAGACGCCACTGGTCTGGCGTTAGCCAGAATAAAATACTAAAGACCGATTCGGACAGAAAATAGTTAAAAGCCAATAAAATTGTGTTTCATTTGTTGGTCGTGAGGACATGTGTTTTAAAGGATAAAGGATAAAGGACTGGGTGGCTAATATACACTTAATGTCTGCTCCCGAGGGAAACAGTTAGTTTTGTTTTCCCGAGAGTCTTGATATTTCCCGAGACGAAGTCGAGGGAAACATCGAGACTCGAGGGAAAACAAAACTAACTGTTTCCCTCGGGATCAGACATTAAGTGTTTTGTTATATAGCTTGAGTTTCACTGAATAATTTCGACGTTTATCAAGGGAAAGTACACAAAAGACAAACACTAAGACTTACCAAAACATTTCGCCTGGCTCCGTAATTTCACTTCAACCAAACAAATATGAGTCTCAGAACAAAAGAACAGCAATACATTTCTCCAGTTAATCTTCACACATGCTTCGAAGACCTAGAAATATTCTATTTTTCGAACCAAACAAGCTTTTCTTTATAGGATGCCGTGAAGAGTTCAAAGTTCTAGCGGGCAACAATTGAGAACTTATTAACCGAACAGGCAATAAGTTCTCAACTATTGCCCGCTCGGTAGACATCGAAATTTAGCTAAGGTCATGTGACCACAAACCAACCAATGACAGTCATCGTTGCATCCAGCGAAACTCTAGCTATATAACAGTCATCCTTACTTGCAGCCAGCGGCTGAAATGCGAAGGATGCAGATCAACGTGGCCGTGTCGAGGGATATTATAGAAGTTGTTCAAAACAGGTTTTCGGAGTTGTAAAACATACTTACAAGTAACAAGGTGTAGTCCATCCAAACACCTGCAAATTTCGAATCCCATTCACCAAGCCAAGACTTCTTAGTTGTACTGATAGCACTCACCGCTGAGTGGGTCATCGCAAACGGAACAGCAATCCACTATAGTCAAAAAGATAACATGCACTGTCAAAGCTGGGTTTTTTACACTTTACTCGGGATTCCAAATTAGAATAAAATATATACGAAATTGAAATAAATATATAACCCTTTTATATCCAAACCTCGTGTTTAAAAACTATTTTTAATTTCCCGCGTTTTTGTTAATTTCCCGCGCTTTCTAAATTTCCCGCGCTTCTTAAATTTCCCGCGGTTTTTGAATTTTTCCGTGCTATTTTAATTTTGGTCGTAAAATGTTTTTTGAATAGGAATTTGGAAAGAAAGTTTACAATGAGTACTTGAAAAGAAACCATTGATAATTGTACTAAAATTGTAAAAATTCTAATTACCAATCCAACAAAAATGCAAATGAGTTGAACAACGTCTGTGTAGGCGACGGAATAAAGACCTCCGAAGAAAGTGTAGAAGATTGCTATCGCCGCTGACACAATTATCGCTGTCGTGTTATCGAGATCGATGACGACACTTATTGATGCACCGAGGGCTGCGAGGATGGCTCCTGACCAGAAGATCTCACCAAGTAAAGCTGGGATATACATCAAACCACCCATTCGACATCCGTACTTATCTTGAAAGGGGTCCAACATAGTGACGTATTTTTTAGAACGCATCTTCTCCGCAAACAATAGTCCACCTGAAATAAACCATAGATTAAATATACTTTATTTAAGAATTCGAAAACATTTCATTGTATGATATGGTATGGTGTGGTATGGTATTGTATTTTGTGGTATTGAATGGTGTGCGTGTAGTCACGGATGTTGTGTCGTGGTGTGGTGTAGTGTGGTGGTGTGGTGTAGTGTGATGGCATGGTGTGGTGTGATGTGGTGTGACGTGATGGTGTGGTGTGAAGTGGTAGCGTAGCGCGATGTGCATGGTGGTGTGATGTGGTGGTGTGGTGTGGTGGTGTGGTGTGGTGTGGCGTGGTGGTGTGTGGTGTGGCGTGGTGGTGTGTGATGATGTGGTGTGATATGGTGGTGTGAAGTGGTGGTGTGATGTGGAGGTGGGGTGAGGTGTGTGTGTGTGTGTGTGTGTGTGGTGTCGTGCTGTGTCGTGACGTACTTACCAACAGCGTGTAGTCACGGATGTCGTGTCGTGGTGTGGTGTGATGTGGTGGTGTGGTGTGGTGTGGTGTAGTGTGATGGTATGGTGTGATGTGGTGTGACGTGATGGTATGGTGTGAAGTGGTAGTGTAGTGCGATGTACATTGTGGTGTGATGTGATGTGGTGGTGTGGTGTGATCATGTGGTGGTGTGTGGTGGTGTGGTGTGATGATGTGGTGTGATATGGTGGTGTGAAGTGGTGGTGTGGTGAGGTGTGATGTGGAGGTGGGGTGAGGTGTGTGGTGTCGTGCTGTGTCGTGACGTACTTACCAACAGTTAAGCTTAGTGCGTAGCCCCAAGGTGCCTGGACCCAAAGCAATCCACTTGTGTACGTAGACTCGCTTGTTCCATTGATATAACCACCTCCAACCCAAGTAGCTGTTGCAAAGAGATAAAATAACACGTTTCTCTCTGACGAAGGGCCTTCGCTCGAAACGTTAGACTACTACGTTCTCTGTTTCGGCAGTATATCTAACGACCTTTCTATATTTCGATTAAGACACCAAAAGACTGATTAACAAATGGAACAGTAAGAGAGCTTTTCCACTTCACCTAAGAGTACCCTTTAGGCTTCAATATTTTCCTGTATTAAGACCAGACGTTTTTACTCGTCGTGAAAACCGTGTTGGGCGTGTGGAAGGATTAAGCCCCAAGCCTAGCCAAACTGTATTTAACAAATAAAACATAAAGCTCCGTGCATATGTACTCTTATAAAGGCACGTTTGACGTCATTTGAACACGAAAGAAGTTGAGTTGCCTTTACACTTCTTTCGTGTTCAAATGACGTCAAACGTACCTTTATAAGTGTACATATGCACAGGAGCGGTATGTTTTATTTGTTTTATAAAATAAGAAGAAGAAAAATCAAACTAAAAGTGAGGTAGGTTTGGAATTTGGCGGGCTTTTCCGGCCAGCTGATGCCACTCTACGCCATTTTACGTCATTCATGATCTCTGTTCTCTTATAAATGCACGGAGCCCAGCCAATCAAAGCGTGCGTAGAGGGCGCCTTATTTTATAAATATCTATAAACCATCGGTCCTGCCTTTGAAAATGTACGACTTCCCGAGATAAGTTGTCTTATATATGGGTGGAAAAAGTCGTGAAAAATATTTTAAAAAAAATTACAGAATATTTCTGAACATTTACAAACACTAAATCAGTAATGAACTTTAATAAAATCCGATGCTTTTTCTACTGATGACGTCATTAGACGTCATAATTTGTTGCCATGGCAACAAAAGTGACCGCGTGTTCGAATTTCAGTTTTGGATATCTGATTGTGCTCACCCGAAAAAGCCCAATCTAAAGTTGGGGTTAAGAGCGATCCTTATAGCGAGGAATAAGACAAGTCTTTCTATTACCTGTCATTGTCATTGCACCTATGAAGAAACCGAGATTGCGACCAGCCAGCATCACGTCTTCACTCTCGCCCAATTGGCTTTCTTCTTCTCCGTTTACAATGTCCTTTGACCGGCAAACATCTTTTCTCTTTCTCATCGCTGCCCATATTCCAACTCCAAGAATGAGAAAGTAAAAAATAACAATCCCAATAAGACCGACAACGTTCACAGCCATGTTTGGGTCAATTTGCTTTCTAAAGAGTAATAAACAAGGAAACGAATGGTATTATTTAATATTATGAAGCGACGTGTGGATTAATAAAATACTTCTTCAAACATCGAGTCATGTGCAAAACACACGTCATCGGGTACTTCAAGAGTCAAGTGTTTTCTCTCAAAGATCAACTTGTAATCCCAGGAATCACTGCAGGAACGAAGTGTTAACTGTTAGCTTGCCTTGTATAATTGGCGCTAAAAAAATCGCTTGTGTGTCAGTTGGAAGTCAAATAAGACTGCTAGATTCAATAGTCTTTTATGTCGAGAGATTCAATAGAGTCTTTTATGTCGAGAGATTCAATAGAGTCTTTTATGTCGAGAGAGAGTGTGTCTTTGACAGTTTGACTTTGCATATACTTGAGTGGGGAAACTGCATGGCGTAGATAATATCGGGTCTGACGTAGTTGGCCACGTCCACACGCATACGTTTTCCTGGCGTTTTCATATTGTTTCAGGTAATAAGGCCATTGTTTTCTGCTACCCTGAGGACCGAGAACAATATAAAAACGCTATGAAAACGCATACGTGTGGACGTGGCCTTAGGTACTTCAGCTGAAGATTCAGACAAGGATTACGGTATAAAATATACATTTCTATTTTAATTTCAAGATATACAATCGCACAGGCTTGGGTTTTACGATGAACAGGAGTTATACTCAATATAAAGTTAAGCTTTCCTAGGCTATAATTAAGGATTAAAGACGTGACCAAGGTTGGGCGCGTTTTTTAAAACGAAAAGGCGGTTTTCCAATTTTGCTTTTTCTTTTGTCTATAAGCTACAGATGGGAACTAATTGTTAGAAATGAATAGATTTAAATGAGGTTATGCAAAATGCAAGCTTGGGGTCAGCGGCAATGGAAGATTGGCACTAGTTGAGCATCGTCATTGCCACGTTAACGGGCTAGCAGTCAGACGCAGTGTTGGAGTCAGAAAAAAATCGCCTAGTGGAAAAATCGGCGTTTTTCTGCGTTGTCAACAGAGTGATAGTGAAGATTACTGTAATTGGCATATTAATCGGCACGTTTAAAAACACTCTTTGTATTTTGAATTTAATTTTATTTCTTAACTCTTTTCTGTCCAAATTGGTCTGTACTCTGTAGTAGTTTACTAGTTTTAGGTACAATTATATATAGACCATTCTAGTCTTATAAAGGCTTCACTTCAAATATTCTGTACTTAAGTGCATCTAAATAAGCCTTTCTCACCTCGTTATGAAGCAAAGATTCTTGAATTGCGGACACACAAACGAGGCTTTGCTTTTGCTGCCGTAAGCTGTCGTAAGTTAAACTGAGAGAAAAACTCTGAGCTCCAGACGCGACTCGAACCCACAACCTTCCGAATGCCAGCTGGACGCTCTCACCATTGAGCCACTGGATTCAGATGGTAGACCGAGGAACACCGCTGCCAAACGTTTGCGCATGCGTGAATTCGCTGAGTAAACATTGCAAGAGAAGTGGGAACTAGCCGTGGCAACAACAACCAGACAGTGAAGACTAAGTAAGACTCGACTATTCATTTGTGTTTTAAAAAAAGGGTAAAGAAAATTACGAAGGGGTAAATTCAGAATATGCTACAATATAGACAAGGAAGCCATGCACAAGTTACCTACCTTATCTTTTTGGTATATATATAGTATGCTTATAATTTTAACTTTTGTGCCGGACTCCCGGACCAGTCCAAATATTTAAGTGTTTTCCCGCTCTTTTTCCGAGGACGAGCTCGGACGTCGCACATGCGCAAAACTTTTGGCAGCGGTGTTAGACCGAGGTTGTTTTCGACATTTGCCCTACCATTTGAGTTCCAGTGCATGGCTCAGTGGTCAGAGCGTCCGGCTGGCATTCGGAAGGTTGTGGGTTCGAGTCCTACCTGGACTGAGCTCAGAGTTTTTCTCCATCACAATTTTTGAAAATCATAAAGTCCTTACAGAATCCATAATATTCCTGAAAAATCCCCAAAATCGTTGGAAAGCCATTTTCATAATTTTTTATCTTCTCTTGTCTCACCGCCATCTTGCTTCGCGACAAGCCGGGTTGGGGTGGTCCGATTTTTTTTTCCGGAAATCTACCGT
Organism: Corallium rubrum; assembly: GCA_964035015.1. Classification (NCBI taxonomy): domain Eukaryota; kingdom Metazoa; phylum Cnidaria; class Anthozoa; order Scleralcyonacea; family Coralliidae; genus Corallium; species Corallium rubrum. The sequence continues at coordinate 828,004 of OZ036014.1, forward strand.
GCATGTTTTGTAAGACGAAGAAAATTTGTCAGACGTCACTGCGTGATACGTCTAAAGATGGTCTAAAGTTCATGGTAAAAGACTGTGAACTTTTAGTAATTCAGTCACACATCGAAGAGATCTAGAATTACTAAAACAGGTAAACTATAGCCATAAAAATCGAATTGAAAAGTCTGTCTATTACGTACATGTATGCGAATGACCATACAAACAGGCAGGATGAAGATAGAAATGAATATCGTTGACCTAAGGGGCTGTTTACATATTTTGTTAAAGAAGTCTACTAAATGACTAGTTCGAAGACTTAAATGCCGTACGCCAACTCAAATGTTTGCAACTGTCGTCAAACGTTCACGAAACATGAGATTTAAGCGGCGAAGTTACTGAACTTGTAAATAATGCTTGTTATATAAACTGTGAAAATGATCACAAACAAAGTTTTAGTCATTCAATTTGTTTTTGAATATCAAACTTAGCTCATCTGAACTTTGTCAAAACCGAGAAGTCCTCATTCCGAGCGAATCGGCGATTTGAATTACAACAATTACAACATGGAAACACGACTGTTGTAAAATATCGCAAGCAATCGCCGACTGAATTACAACAATATGGAAACCAGGCTTAAACGAACCCTAACGTTCATTAAAATCTCCCTAAGGCTCTGTCCGTTTGGCCTGCTGAAAAGTTGAACTATATGTATCAATAATAGACATCGTCTGTCAGTGTATATGTATCACAAGAAAACCAGGACGAAAGCGGTTAGATCATTAGTAATTGTGTTAGGGTTATAACATTTGCTTAAGGTGAAACATTGAAATAAAAGCTCTAAACACTATGAGAGGTAGGCTCCAATTGTATCTTACAATAATGATAACAATGAATTGTTTTCTAAAGGAGTCAAACGGACAAAAGTGTGAACAAATGATACAGAAACAATACGCCGATATAAAGCGAACTCTTTTACTTACCAATTCTTCAAAACTTGGTTCTTAGTAAGTCGCTTTTGATGTAGACATAAGCTGTTGGGGTTATAAACAAAGATACTACCCAGGACTCCAAGTGTTATTCAATTGAGCAGAACTCGATTGTCACTTTATTAATAACACATGGTGTTCTTATAAACAGGTTGACGCGCGCGTGCTCCTAACCAGCTGGTTTGGCAGGTTATTTGTGTTCGATTTCATAATTGTTGCTAGTTCCGTTCAGAACTAAATCAAGGCATAATTTGTGACAGTCTGAATTCATCACTTGCACTTATTTCCTTGGTGGAGAACAAATGCTTATAAATAATATGATTTTAGTCATGCATTATTTCATTATTTGTCTTGTTGCACATCAGAACTTAGAAGCTGTCCACCGTCACGTCCGATATACAAGATGTATTTTTCTCTGGAGGCGATTACATGGATCTGGCTGGCCCAGTAAGCCGGGATGATTTCAGGCCGAAATTCGCAATTACAGTCAACTCTCGCCTTGCGGACACCCCGCTATTATGGACACCCCGCTATTAAGGACAGTTGGTAAATCCCCGGCCGAAACTACTATCAAAGACTCTCGAAGATCACACCCCGCTATAACGGACTCTCGCTATTACGGACTTGCGGACACTTCATGTGGTCCCCAACAAACATTTTTATTGTTCTACTCTCGTTACAACGGACACCTTGGACGTATTTTTCTCTCGACACATGAAACTGAGTGAATGACTTGAATTTATCGAGTGACATTTATGTTACTGATTCATGTTACCGTTGTATTTTTTGGGTTTGGAATAAAGAAAGTATTTGAATACAAATTTTTGAATTGCATTTTGACTTGTACTGTGTACTTATGTAACAGTAAACGTCAACTAGAAATTGAAATAAACTGGACATTTTAAAACAAAAAAGCAGTAATACATTGTAGTGACATTTTACAACCTGAAATCGGGATATTTTCATCGCATCCCGCTATTGCGGACTCTCGTTATTACGGACACCAAATGACGGTCCCCAGGGTGTCCGCTATAACGAGAGTTGACTGTATCAAGTAAATAAGGGCGAAGTTACGTTAGTTTTACTTCAGTTTTACACTAATTCGTCTATTATTTATTTTGTAGTCTTAGCTCACGCAGGAAAGCGTCTTCACGAAGACTAATTAATTTATTAAATCTTCGCTATGATCACGAAACACACAAACAACGTTTTGATGTTCTATTTCAGTTCCTTTCGGCACTATTTATTCACACAGTCAAGCAAACGAACGCGTATCGAAGCGAGTTCAACAGTTTTTCAGTCCGGTTTGCCGGGATGAAAACGATTACATGGACATTTTCATCCGGTTAACCGGGCTAGCCCGCTTGCCATGTAATCGAAATGTTAAAACAACATGCGTTTGATATATATAGCGGGCTAGCCCGGTCCATGTAATCGCCCCCTAAGTCAAACCTTATTCAATTTTATTGCCGTTTTGGAAATGGACTTACAGAATTTTGGGTGTTAATGGTTTTTGAGTTATTTTTCTCAGAAAAATTTCTGACTTCCCAAGCGGGACCCGAATCCACAACCTTAATTCTGATCGCCGTGGTTCCAGGGGCGGATCGAGCAAACAAATTGAGCGTAGCTTTATAACGTCATAATCTGTATATGACGTCATAGTTTGTGTGTAATGTTATGTCAGAAAAGGCCAGGAATTTGTAAAAATACAGGAAATCATGAGTGATCTCATCACTGATCATACCAACAACATAGAACATCATCTTTACTGTAAATCTAATTGTTAGGGAAACAATAGCTTAAAATATCGATCTTTGTAGAAAATATAACAAATTGTAATGCTGTAGTCTACAATAGTGTATATACTCCATCCCAATGGCAAACGCATTTCAACAGCTATGAAATGCGGTAGCCCGCGAGCGATGCGCGAAATTTAAAACCGTGTGGCAAATTATACGCATAATATTCCAAAACATGTAGTGCGTCACCGTGCGCATATAAAATCAAGCACAAATGTTATCGCAACTACTCACTGGTTTATTAAAATTAACATAAAGGCAAAATGCTCTTAAAGATAAACAAAATACTGAATTGCTGCGCGAAGGTCTTCTGTAAAAATATATAGTTATTTAAAATTGTTTGATCATCATACAGATATATGAACGTTTAGTTACCTTACTGGTCGGAGTTCGCCTGACCATATCCTTTGACCATTAGGAAACTGGTGGTCACTAAATTGACTAACGCCCATGGTCATGTTGCTCATATTCATTTACAACGTTTGCGAGCTTGTCAAGACAAAACTGCTTTAAACGCACTACATTTTCTTGACGACACGTTGCAGTGCGTCGTCAGCGTCCGTAGATAATAGCCTTTCTAACTGTAGTAAGAGCTCAGACATCACATAATTTGAGCGAATATTCCACTGATATTTGTCTCACCGCGGTTCTCACTGTTTTGGTAGTGTCTTCTCGAGACAAATAATATATAAAAGCGCACAAGGCGACTATGACTTCGTGTTTCTAAGGGCTCAAATTCCCTAAACATCCAAGCATCGCTCATCAACAAACTTGATTGGATATTCTTAATCAGTATAGCTCCCGCCAAATATGCGCTACACTGTAAAAAATAGATGTGATTGGGCAGACATAAATAGCCACACGCATTGGCAACTTGCCTTGCGGGGGCGTGAATTATATAAACTGATCGGATCAATTCCTATTAATATTCGATTAATTTACGTGTGACTAATAAACATCATAGAAGACGGAGTTCTTCGAAGTTTAATAACTTGACATTGATTTTGCCTGAGTATTCTACAACAACGGATGTCATATTGGGTTGTGTCCTAAGATTCTGATTGCACTATACTATACGTTACAAATCCTTAATTCTTTTTCTGATGTTTTTTCATGATTTTAAACAGTATTTTTACACTGCATGTCCAACAGGGTGTTCCGTGTCGCCTTTCATACGCAACATAGCCGGAGGCTAATTACGCTTTTTATTCAAATTCCCTTCTAATCTCTCCTTCATCTTCAACATTACACGACTAAAACTCCTTTGTGGTAAGTTCCCATTAACTACACTCAAACTTATAAAAAACGGCGATCTCGAGATTCGAGACTGAAGGAAGAATGATACGATGATAATTATTTTTTCTTGCGGATTTTTTTACCTTAGTCGTATGACTTATTTGACTAACGCTAAATCCGCCCCTGTGTATTAGTACAGAAGAATGCGCAATACATCAAATTTCTGTATCTTTTTACAAATTTTGACTGGTGCTTAAGGTTACTGTACTCAAATCAAATTTATTTTTTTTGATTCGCTGAAAGTGAAGCATTTTATGACGTCTGCCAGATTCTGGAAAGGAAATCATGTTCTTTTTTATTTCTCAACAAGGAAAAAGCGCATTATTTACTTTTACTTACAGGCCGGAAGTGACAAGAGGTTTCTTTCATACGGCTTTTTCTCGAAGAAATGTTTTGAGCTAAAGTAAGAACTTTAAAAAGCTATAAGCGAACACGAATTTATCAGAATCATCTAAAAATTCATATTCGAGTAAATTAATATTCTGGTGACAAAAGGGTGTCTGGGAATTATAAAATTTTCAATATTTATCGTTTTACGGCCTTTTACGCCAGCCCATTCAACCTCATGTGAGAGCTGTAATAGTAAAAATTCGATAACTCTAAAAGTATTTGGAAATTTTACAAACCCAGACACGCTTTTGTTGCTGTGATATTTATCTACAATACTGCCAGTTTTCAGAGCATTATATTAACTAGTTGTTCGTTTATAGCATTTCGAATTGGAATGAAAACTTTAATAAACAGAAGCGCTATTTTTGTTTGCGTTCATAAAATGACCAACTGTTTTGCTGCAGTCTTGTAGCCAGTAAAATCAGCTTTCGAATAATGTATAGGTTTTGGTATATGCAATAAATGGACGGAGCGCTATAATGTTTTCCCTAAAACGCAACCCGAAGGTCTACAGTAACTTTAAGCATCGTTCGCTACACTCTGGTTCGATGACATTATAACCTATATGCGCAAGTATATGTGATGATATATGTTAATGTCGTAAGGCATAAAGTACCCGGGGTTTCCCTATTGACGATGGCGTTTAGTAATACAACGGACTGAACAACGGAACAGCGGAGCACCGGAACAGCAAAAAACATTGAACACCCGGCTAAATAATAAGATCTGGCTGTGGCGATCGAATATTGAACTGCTGCATGGACAGACATTAAGCTGACACGGACTTTGTTTGTTTTATGCATTAATAACCTTAGTTTGAAACGGTAAAGTCTATAAACCTTAACGGAAACATACTATTTTACCGAATTTAAAAGCTTGGCCAGGCCTGTTTATTGCGCACGCTGAGATCAGCTAGGTTATTGTTATGATTTTTCTGATTCACAGCAAACATCCACCCCCCTCCCCCCTTCAAAAGGGTTTTCGAAAGTCTCCGTTTTCGATCAGATCACGATCAACTCATTTGATTGTAGTATTGTGCGCAATATATAAACATGGCCAAGCAAATGCGGTAAAATGATACGTTTCCGTTGTTTTATAGACTTTGCCCCGTTGCATGAAAGTTGAAACAAATAAAGCCTGGGTCAGCTTAATTTCCGTGTTCAATTTTTTTTGCTGTTCCGGTTTTCCGCTGTTTCCGTGTTTTACTAATAAACGCCATTGACGATTGATAAAAGCAAGTAAAACAAAATGTACGCTATGCGTACATGTATCTGCGCTCTTACAAGATCTTATAAGATTTTAGCGAGATCTTATAAGATAATTAAAGAGAAAGTACACGTTCTCTGACAAAAATAATTTTTTATTCTGACTCACAAAAACTGACGTTAAAAATACTTCAATATTTTTCGACGTAGGACAACTACATATTGGGTAGCAACCTTTGGACAGGTGCACAAGGTAATAAAACACGTATTGGGTTCACCTTCGCCCGATATGGAAAATATTTAATTCTCAAATTTAATATTAGGCTCGACCTTTGGTCTCGCCCAATATTGAATTTTCGACGTAAATATTTTGCCATATCGGGCTTAGATGAATCCAATAAGTTATAATATAAAATGAAGGACTGTGGGCTAATAATCATCCTTACTACCTGAATTACGAAGGACGCAGATCATCGTGGCCGTGTCGAGGCATTTCAAAGGCTCAAAGCAGCCGCCATACGACCGACCTCTCTCCATCTATCCATCCATTTCTCCTTCCATTCATCCCTTCCTTTTTCCCTCCATCGAGGGACAGGAGAGATCAACTACACCCCTACTTACAGTTTATATATATATGATCAACAACATCAATACCAGCTATGGTATATAGGATACAAAGGGATAACTAGAACTACATGACATAAATATTACATATATCTAAAGTTAATTTCTATTATCTACGTTAAGTTGTCAAAAATTGTTAAAACATCGAAACAGTATTTCCCTGCCAAAGTCATAACTATGAGTTCCAAGCTCGACAACGGGGTCATGCCCAAGCGGTCACCCACTCAAATAGCTACTAACCCTGTCTAACCAGGCGTCAGCTAATAAAAGTTAAACTATAAACTACAAACGTTCATGGATCAAATAAAAGGTGAAATGGAGATGGTATCAACCATCTGCTTACCATGGGTTATGAAATGTCATTCCATGATTTAGACCGGTTTAATAACCAAGAGTTTCTAACGTCAGCTGATAAAATTATAAAAACTCAAAAAGTTCCCTTGGTAACTTTCACGCACTTGAATACGAAGGTTGTAGACTTGTGTAATGTATGTCATAACCTTGAATGCCTTTTAACCTTGAATGCTCTCTCTTTATAGAGGTATGGCGGCGCGCCAACGTGTAAGGTTGGGTTACCGATCCTACCAAAGTCCAAAGTTAAACCATGTCTTCCAATAATTCTGCAGGAAATAATATTTACTCAACTGCACGCAATAGATTATGGACGGTTAAATGTACAAGTCGCCATCTTTTTCGGTATGGTCAATTGTGCATGCATGGCCGTGTATATGCAAAGTTTATAAAATAGATTTCTCAAGCTCATCAATAATTCATGAGGAAAATTCAAAAGAAATCAATATTTAATCAATATTCAACACTCAATATTCAATAATAACTCAGACATGTGACACATGTGGACTTTGACACTTTGTCCACGCATGGCTCACCATAGTAGCCCAAACACAGTTTGTGAGTAATAAATACTCCTTTATTTACATTTCCAATGTTATATTTCGTGCTTTTAGACTGTAAAAATGCATACTATAAACATGTGATTGTCCACAACATAAATATTATGTATATCACTCATTTGTAGACTATAGAGCTGTATTTCAAAGGCTGTACTTCAAAATCTTCGTCTAGTATTTATATATTTACTTGATGTACCCCCTGTGGTGTTCAGCTCTTTAAACCGTCGCCTAAGTATTGACTATTGTTATATCAGTATTTTTTTACTCTAAATATACACAAAAGTCTAGTATACTGTTCAGATAAACTCCCTAGGTAATGTAGCATCTAACAGGCACAATAAACAAATTTACTTACGACATGAGTGGTCTGAAATCGCGCTTGAATACCAACGGTCGCTGTGTATATTTAGAGTAAAAAAATACTGATATAACAATAGTCAATACTTTGGCGACGGTTTGAAGAGCTGAACACCACAGGGGGTACGTCAAGTAAATATATAAATACTAGACGAAGATTTTCAAGTACAGCCTTTGAAGTACAGCTCTATAGTCTACAAATGAGTGATATACATAATATTTATGTTGTGGACAATCACATGCATGTTTATAGTATGCATTTTTACAGTCTAAAAGCACGAAATATAACATTGGAAATGTAAATAAAGGAGTATTTATTACTCACAAACTGTGTTTGGGCTACCTATGGGCTCACAATAAGGATTGTGTTTTTGTGAGCATTGTTGACCTACTGCAGGAAAGCTCCAAAAAGCAACTACGGTTTTCAGATTGCCCAACAAATACTTTTGCCAGTTGACGGACATCAATTTTGTCCAACCTTTCACGATGTTAGTACATGGCATTAATTTCAATTTTTCGAAGCGAAAAGTGTGTGTGTGTGTGTGTGTGTGTGTGGGGTAATAGTTATATAGGCATCCCCCGTAGGATGTCTCCCCCCCCAGGATTGACGCGCCTGTTAATTGTTACATGTATTACTGTAAAACCACAGACGGTCAGCAAAACCACTTTTTATACTATACCCTTGCTGTATGACAAACGGAACATTGTTCACTCAAAATATTCTGACAAAGATGTACTTTTTCCTTAATTAATTAATTCATTCCTGACCGAGGGCTTAATAAAATCGTCTGGCGTTAGCCAGAATAAAATACTCTGAAAGACGAATTCGGACAGGAAAGAGTTAGAGAGATTATAACTCATTCCTGTCCTTCCCCACAGGTGAATAAAATCGTCTGGCATTTGCCAGAATAAAATACTAAAGACCAATTCGGACGGGAAAGAGTTGATCAAGGGCGAAGCTTTTCCAACACATTGCTTATAGCTTCTATATAACAATATTATATTATAAATATGCTATGAACAACACACTTAAAATTGATTTACAATCGAATTTAACATTGATTTACAACCCAGATTTAATACCTAAATTTACCTTGGTTATGTATAACTTTTTACAACATACTTACTGACAACAGCTTACCTCAATAAACGAACTTTTGAAAGTCAATTAATAATCGAGAGGCGGTCCCAGTGTCTTCTTGTGATTTTGTTCTCCCTGTATCTGATGGACAGCAGAGGACGCTTGGCTTTTATAAATCTTCAACGGCAATCATCGACAGCTGGTTTCTTTTGAAAAAGTATTACCCTAGTATAATTTAGCGCCCATTGGTTTTTGCTTATCGTTTTCATCAGCTTTATTAGTTTGTGGTTGTTTTAATAAAGAGTAGAAATTTCTGTGTATATATTTCGTCATTTTCACCTGTTTTGATAAATTTACGTGTGTGTTTTGTTTTCAAGCCCACTCGTTCATTATGGTTGAAGTTATTTTTTTATGGGAAATAGCAAAACAAACTTGAGCACATTTTGTGTTGTTTTTTTTCATCACGTAAAACTGATTAACAAGAAAAGTATTTTAGCTTTATCGTAAATTTCTATCTTTTATACAACCAATATAGTTCGAATGTAATATCTGTGAATATAACAATATTGTCTGATGTTATTCAATTAGGAATTAATTGGGTTTTTGCATCACAGTTAACAAATTCGCCAATTGCGATTAAGATCCAGTTATAACTGTTTCGCGTTGAGATGTCCACTGTGTGCGGGTGAACAAAATTGCTCTTGCGTTGGCTGGAATCAAACGTGGAAATTAATGGGGCTTTACAAAATTAAACTATCCATTCCAGCATATAGGAGTTTCTTTAACTTATTTCTGCCCGAGGCGCTTCCCCAGAGGTGAATAAAATCGTCTGGTGTTAGCCAGAATAAAATACTAAAGACTGATTCGGACAGAAAAGAGTTGATCAAGGGCGAAGCTTTCCAACACATTGCCTATAGCTTCTATATAACAATATCATATTATAAATATGATATGAACAACACACTTAAAATTGATTTACAGTCGAATTTAACATTGACTTACAACCCAAATTTAATACCTAAATTTAACATTGGTTATGTATAACTTTTTACAACATACTTATATACTGACAACAGCTTACCTTAATAAACGAACTTTTGAAAGTCAATTAATAATCGAGAGGCGGTCCCAGTGTCTTCAGAATAAAATACTAAAGACCAATTCGGACAAGAAAGAGTTAGAGAGATGGTTCATTCATTCCTGTCCGAGGGCTTCCCCAATAAAATCGTTTGGCGTTAGCCAGAATAAACTACTAAAGAACAATTCGAACAGGAAAGAGTCAAACCAGTTTCGACTGCGAATTTGTACGAATTTAATACGAGAAACAGTTTTGATTTTAAAGTTCTGTTTAATAAACGAGTGAGTTTTATCTTTAGCAGTTTTATTTTTAGGAGTGTTTTATCAGATATAAAGACACGAGGTGAAGTCGAGTGTTTTTATATCTGATAAAACACGAACTGCGAGTTTATTGAACGGCTTCAAAAACGAACCACTTGGTAAGTTCATTGGCGTAGCAAGTTTGAAAAATAACCTTGTCTAAGCCGAGAAAATCAAAGCTAAAGTTTATGTAAATCAGGAGGTATCTTTATCACATATAAAGGCACTGACTAAACTTTAATTTCTTTTGAATTTTCCTCATGAATTATTAATGAGTTTTTGAAGTACTGTATAATAAACGAGCAGGAGTGTTTTATCAGATATAAAATATCCGATACGGTCATGATTTTCTTTTGTGTTTCCCTCATGAATTATTAATGAGTTTTTGAAGAATGTATATGCGTGTGACTGAGTGACAGAGACAACATTCGAGTTTTAATTTTTTAAACGTGCACTGACAGGAGACGACTTCTGTGAGAAGTTATTTGTAACCCTTGGTGTTGGTTGGAAAGACATGCAGCTAGTTACATTCAGAAAGTAGTATATCTATGGCTTATATACAGGGACGTCGTCCCTGTATATAAGCCATAGATATACTCACGTAGCCATATAAAACAACAGACATGTATAACTACAAAACTAATGCAATATGAATTGTGTCAGGAAATAAACTGTAAACAGTGTATTCAATCTATTGAGTGTATGCATTTTGAGTATCTATGGCCTAAGTCAAATGTCGCTCTTCTCATGCGCCGAACCTAATGATAATTAGCTAAATCCCTTGTTTATGCTGATTTGCATTAGGTTAAGCGCATGAGAAGAGCGACGTTTGACTTAGGCCTATGTGACGTTTGCGTGTTTTGAGTATTTTATATGACGTTTTTTAACCTTTAGAGTCTGTAAAATCTTCCTCCAAAAGCCAGGAAATGGCATTTCAGCGACTCTCGATTTCAAAATTTCCCGGAGGAGCATGCCCCCGGACCCCCCTAAAAATTTATTCTGATTTCGGCTCCCCCCTTTCAAAATCCTGGTTGCAGAGTCAGAGCTATGTTTACGAAGTAGTCATATATGTATGGTTTATACGGGACAAACTTGGTTGCAGAGGCAGATTATCTTACGTTTACGAAATGTATTTAGCTATGTACAGCTAATTGTGGACACTATTTATAAGTTTTAAACTAAAATAGGATTTATACCACTAGATCAAAATTTACAATAATTTACCTATTAAAACTATTAAGAATATTTCTTAAAATACACCTATATACAATATGATAAATAAAAAATAAATAGATCAATATAAATAAAATAACAATAAAAATTAAGTTGAACATAAAATACAATTTCTGCAGTTATTATCGAGTATGCTTTCTAAGTCCTGTTTTTTGATATTCCTTTTAAAAGATTCTAAGCTAGGTTTATCTTTATCTTCTTTGGTTAATTTAGACCATATATAAGGGCCATAATATCTTAAAGAATATTTACCGTATTTTACTGTACTGTATCGCGGTATGTTAAAATCTGCATTTCGCAGTTTGTAGTGATTAATATTTTTTATGAAGATTTCATTTAAATGGACAGGACTTAAATTGTTCTTAATTTTGTACATTAATATTGCTGTATCTTGAAGTCTTCTATTAATCAAACTTGGGAGATTGGTACGATTGAGTAGCTGCTGGTACGTAATAGTTGAGTCAGTTCTATTATATACTGCTCTGAGGGCTCGCTCTTTATATGCTATGTGGTTGCTATAAAGGCAAAGCTAGTTATGTTTACGGGTAGTGTATGTGTGGCCTATATAGGACAAAATTGGTTGCAGAGGCCAGGGGCGCTGGAGCCACGGGGGCAGCTGCCCTGCCCTCACAGCGCGGGGGCAGCACGGGGGCAACCAATTGCCCTTTCTCGTAAGAAGAATGTTTTCTACAGGAATTGCCATTTGTATTATATATTGTATTAAATGACTTTTGTATTAATACCTCAAATGACTCACAAGCTAACTTATTACTGCAGACCATGCAGCAAACTAATTTTGCCTTGGGTTAGCTGTGTCCAACCTCGTTCTCAGTTTTTTTTGAAATTTGGAGGGTGGGAAAAAGCCCTGGAATCGGCCAGTCACAGCACCCAAAAATACTGGGTGTAATAAATTAGCAATTTAGTTTAGTATGCAAAATCACTCTGAGTAATGGCAGCCCCGTGGGAGAAGTTCATTGTAATGGCGGTCCTATTTGTCCCGTTGGCGGTCCCGTTGAAGCTATTTGGTCATTTGCCATGTTTTTTTAAATGTAAATAGGCATGTGGCATCAATATGAACAATTCAGTCGTTGAATTTTCTTTCTCAATACATTGTCATTCATTATATTATACCGTTATGCTTTTTTGTTATTTTATGCTATAGAGAAAGATTGGCAAACATTTATCACGTGCAAAAATTAATGCTGAGAAAAAGTGCCCTTTTTATATGGCTGCCCCGCCGCCTTAAGTAGCTTCCGGCGCCCCTGGCAGGAGGCAGAGCTAGTTACTTATGTTGACTGGCAAACTGTGTAGTATATGTGTGGCCTACAGGACAACATTGGTTGCAGAGGCAGAGCTAGTTACTTGTGTTGACAAACTGAGTAGTATATGTATGGCCTCTGCCGCTGCAACCAATTTTGTCCTATAGCTATAGGACAAAATTGGTTGCAGCGGCAGAGCCAGTTATTTATGTTGACCGAGAGGCAAATCACTGATTTAAATCACGTACACCTTCAGAAAAATCACAAAAAATCATGAAAAAATTAAAAAAATCACGAGAAAAATAAAAAAATCATGAAAAAAATCACATGAATTTTTTATCACGTACACTTTTTCAAGAGTGATTTGCCTGGTTTATATAGAACAAAATTGGTTGAAGAGGCAGAGCTAGTTACGTTTACGAGTATGTATGTATTATAGGACAAAAATGGTTGCGGAGACAAAGCTAGTTACTTAAGCTTGGTTCTCATATGTCGCCGATCGTCGGCGATTTGTGATTTAGATGCATGTTAAAACGGGAAGTGCAGCAGCATGTTGAGTAATAAAGAACAATGCTGAAAAGCAGTGCTTTTATACTTTTACTTAACATGCTTCTAAATCATGGGTCGGCGACGATCGGCGACATATGAGAACCAGGCTTAGACAAACTGGGTAGTATATGTATGGTTTATAGGACAAAATCTGTTGTAGAGGCAGAGCCAGGTACTTTCACGATGTACTGTATGGCTTAAAGGACAAAGTTGGCTGCAAAGGCCGAGCAAGCAAAGGCAGAGCTATTCGCGTTTATAATGTGAGTAGCTGTGGTTTATAGGACAAAATTAGTTAGAGGCAGAGCCAATTCCATTTACGAGGTAGTATATGTTCGACTTGTAGGACAAAGTTCGTTGCATAGAACTGAGCTGGTTATGTTCGCGAACTTGTAAGATAGGCAGATCTATTCACGATTACAAAGGGGTATGTATAATGCCTTATACGACAAAGTTGGTTGTAAAGGCAGAGCTATAGTTATGCTCACGTTGTAGTCAGTTGACTGTTTGTAAGGGACTTTTAGAGCTACGACGTCAACCTCAACGACGACGTCCTCAAAACAAAAGAATTTTTTTGCAAAACAAAGAGAATGAATAATTTTAGACCCAATAGTAATCTCAACACCGTCCTCGTTCTTTATACAACGCCACTTAAGCCCGTTCTCCACTAGGCGAATTTGTTCGCGCGAAGCGAATTCTCTGGCAATATGATTGGCAAGTAAGAAAGTTGGCGCGAAAACTAGCAGCACCAACCAATTACATTGCATGAACGGGTATTTCGATTCGATTCGCTCGAAAAATTCGCCTAGTGGAGAACGGGTTTTAAGCCGGTTTTCCACTTGGCGACTTTTTCTTTTGTCTCATGAGCTCTGAGCAGGAACTAATCAGAAATCTATTGAATTCGAACAAAAGAAAGTCGCTTCGCGCGAAAAAAATCGCCTAGTGGAAAACTGGCTTTAGAGCATTTTCACGTCTTCAGGACGACGTCAACGGCCAAAAGATGAGAAATGTTGCTTGAGATTGACTTCAATACGGGACACTACAATCATTTTAGCAATACTGTAGCATTTTGGAAGTCATTAATTAACTGACTAGCTTCAAAGTGAGTTAACCGTGATTTCTTTAAATTGTAAAACTTAGCATCTTAAAGCGCTTGTGTCTCAGTGTCTGGATTTATAACTCGCAAGATATCACCAGTTAGCGCTAGACATTGACTTCAAATTAAACCAAGATCTGCATATTGTTGTCTTGGGAGTGAACAATGGAACAGTTCAATTTATAGGAACCAAATTTTGGGAGTCCCAGGGATTCACAGTATTCCCGCACGGCAGAAACGAAATATTTCTTGGGAAACCTTATCAAGTTGTAGCAAATGCGTGGGCATTATCCACCTTCCGAGCAATAAATATTAAAATAATATTTATTCGTTGTTGATTGCATTCATAATTAAATACTTGGCGAGGGTAAATGGACATAGCCCACGCATTTGCCACTTCAAAGTTTCACGCTCGTCTGTCCGTTTCATGGAGTAACCCGGTTTTGTGTCGGCATTCCGGCATCTGCCGAGTATTCCCTATGTTTCTACTCCCAAACCGGGAAAAATTCTTCGCGTAGGTTTTTCCACAGCGCTACTCGTGAGCAAACGCGTGAAATTGGTTCGTGGGATTTTTCCGTCTGTCCATTCCATTAGTTATTCATTGAACAATTAAATAAAAGCTCGTGAAACTCTTCAAATTTTCAGCTGCGGTGTGGTGGAAAAAGTTCGCAGACGGCATCCAATCTTCCGTCGTAGGCGTAGGAAGATCTTGTCGAGCGGTGGGCGGACTGCCTGCGGGGATACAACGACCAACTGAAGACCTCACACGCAGATTTATTTATTTATGTACTCATATTTATAGACTATAGCCAGTTGAGCAAAAATAGTATAAAAATTGTAAACAAAAAATAGTTGTTTTTACAAGGGCGTGATGACTCTTGCAAGCTAAAAACACTATCTTTGACACAGACAGAGTAAGCACGTGGAAGACAGTATGTCCTAATTGTAGGACAATTGACAGACCTTTTTGCCGCTGAGATTTTTAGGCAAGATTCAGGAATAGCAGGATGCGTCTTTTTCAGTGCTTGACGTCGGGATCAGCCCTTTGAATACTTCCATTATCCGTCTATTTCAAACTAAATTGTTTTGATTTCGGGGGTAGGGGGCTGAGTTCAGCGTCAGGTGCGGATAATGGCGCATTCTGTATTGTAGTAAATAGTGGACCATAATGTGTATTGTCTTGAATTTTACTGATTTATGTACGGGGTTTGCCTAGTTGGGACCTCGTGTCCGTTCGCTATTAAACTCATCTTTTACTGTTTGTAATGTATTGTGATCTGTTGTTATTATTGTAGTACTGTATTACTTAGTGAATTTGATTAAAGCTTCTAGTGCGGCGGAACAGGGGGGGGGGGGAGCTTAAGGGTGTTATAGCAGCTATATTTCTGATAAAGGAACTAGGGTAACCCCCCATTTCCTGGGAGGGGGTGAAGCACTGTCCATCAGTCATCATTTATAAAGCATCTTCTGTTGCCACTGGACTTTTGTGTATCATAAGAATACACAAATACTTTGGGTGGGGGAGAGGTTGAAGGATTTTTAGAACACCCTGGATTTTTTCAATAAGCTTGCTTAGGATTTTCACCTTTTAGTTTGTATTAAACACTTTTAACAGAGTGTGAGCTCTGTATAGGAAACTATTTGCCCAAAGCTTTCATACGGAACAAGCAATGAATGAGCTGAGTCAGTGACATAAAAAAAACAACAGCAGATAATTTCTCGTACAGACTGAATAAATGAGGTTAAAAAAGGTGTTTATTATATTATATAAAATGTATGTTTATTATATGGCTTTTGGTTCATTTTCTCAGTTTTTAATGCTCAATGTTCTAAATGTTTTCAATATGAATATGTATAAGTATACTTGCTTATAAATTAAGACCCCGTTTACACGATGCCAGTACAATTTGAAAACGGAACAAAATCATGCCGTTTAGGTCTTGCGTTTACATGATACTGGCACAAAAATAACATGAAATGTTATATGCTGTATTTGCGCACCAGCATGATTTTGTTCCGTTTTCAAATTGTACTGGCATCGTGTAAACTGGGTCTAAGTATACACATAATTTGACATAGTGATAAAGTTCTCTTTTCTCTTTTCCCCCCTGTATATCAAACAGCTTTCTTGTTTTTTTTTGGTTATAAACACCAATTTTATACCAGGTTGGGTCACCACACCCAGTATGGCCACCTGTGTTTATATGTACATGTACTGTATACCATCTCTGCTTTATACAGAGCTGATGCAAACTAACCTGCAGTAATGCCTGATTATGTGAACCCGATTATGTGAGCTGCATCAAAATAGTGTAGTAAAAGTAGTGTGCTGCGTAGGCAGTGTAGAAACAACAATCGCAATATAGTAAGGTTAGATATACTGCCGAAACAGTTAAAGTAGGAGTCTTATGTTTCGAGCGAAGACCTACCCAGGGTAGCGAAGACCCTTCATCAGAGAGAAAGGGCCTTCACTCAAAAAAGACTCCTACGTTCTCTGTTTCGGCAGTATATCTAACCTTGCTATATTTCGATATGTGAGCTGCAAGCAAGTGTGCTGTGACGCCACAGCATGTCCCTACCTACATATGCCCCACTCCCTCCTCCCCTATCAGGGGGGGGGGTGGCTTAACATTATTTGGTGCGTAAAACTCCATATCAAAGGATCACACAGACTTTCGAGTGAACCCCAGCCTTTCTAATCGTATCTTCATCACTATCATCATCATCATCATCAACAGACACTTCTCTGTCAATATTGCTAGCCGCATCATTTATGCCAAAGTTCTCCGACTCTCCAACATCATTACTTTTCGCTGGACCAAGCGATTGTTCACCGTAAGAAGACACTTTATTATGCAACTTGATTGACGATGATCTCGAAGAACGTTGAGCTTTCTCACGTTTTTGTTTCTTAAAAATAACCAAAGCAGTATCTTGGTATCTTTGGTGAATCGATGCGTAATCGATGCCTCTTGTCCTTCGTCGAAACATACAGTGTTCAGCTAGTGATTCTTTCCAAATTCCCACATCTTTCTCTGCAGGTTTTCGTTCATAAAAAACTCGCTCAGTTTCCCATGAAATAGATTTCCAACAAAAATTCTTGGCCACAAGAAAAATTTGTAAAAGTGTAAACAAAATCGCCATTAATTAGCGAGCCGGTCTTACATATTGGTCGGCGGTATTCGTTGCCTGGTAACGGTGACGCAATCAAAGTATGACATCACAGGGCCCCAAGCTGCTGCAAGTATTTTGCTAATACCACTGTAGAATTTTCAGCTGGGAGTTTAGTAAATAAAGTACAGGGTCCACTTTTTGCTATTTTATCTGAAACATGGTCACAAAAAAATACATTCTTCAGTCAGGAGCAAGTAGCCTGCATACAGCGTGAATATACGCACTGTAATTATTCAGGCCGTACACAGGCAACTTTTAGGGAGTAAACCCCCTTCCCCGCAATATACATGGTGGGCAACATTATTGCTCAGTAACAGACCACTTTCATAAAGGCCTTCACTTTAAATATTCTTTTATGTGCATCTAAATTAGCCTTTCTGGCCTCGTTATGAAGCAAAGATTCTTTTGAATTGCAGACACACAAACGAGGCCAGAAAGGCTTATTAAGATGCACATAAAAAAATATTCGAATTAACCACTATTATGAAAGTGGTGTATACTGTATATGGCAATATCACTACTAAATGCACCCCCCTTTAATATCTGGATAGTGCACTAAAAGCTTCAAGCCTTTATAGAGGGGAGTAGTCAAACTTCACCCTTTCATACATGTATAGTCTGCGGCGCAGGCTAATACATGTATTGTGTTGACACAATTAACCAGTTCACCTTTGTGTATGCATTTTACAAGTTTTATTTAAGTGTGAAAATCCCACAATAAACATACAAAAAATAATATACAAGTAAATTATGCAACTATATCATAAATGGTTTGTACCTAGGAATATTAGTACAGTGCACGCTTGAGAAAGTAAAGTTACTCATCCGAGTTGGTTTAGCCTTGAGACTAAACTTGATGGTTGTTACTGACATTTTGATGCTGGACAACTGCCACTGGCTGTCAAAACATCAGTCACTACCATCACCAATGATCTTGCTCAAGAAGACTACACAAACATACTGTATGCGAGTGTGACCAGCTTGCACAAGCACATACTATTGTACTATACTATACAACACTATCATTACAATATTTACAAACTACACCTTATATAGTGTATGAAAACATGAAATGTAAGCCATAAAAAGCCAACAAAAGTTAATACCACATAAACAATGATTTAAAATGCCTATCTCACCTGTGGGGATTTTACATATTCGTAATCTTTGGGTTCTCCTGAGCAAAATTGCAATATATCTTGCCAGCTGAAAATTTCATCTTCATGGAGTTTTTCACTGTCAAAGTTACTGGATGTGATGTCACAAGAGGCATTCCAAACCAGTTTTCTTTTGTTACTTGCAACAAAAATGCCTCTTGTGACATCACATCCAGTAACCGCTTTGACAGCGAAAAACCCCATGAAGATGGAAATGTTCGGGCCAACAAATATATTGCAATTTTGCTCAGGAGAACCCAAAGATTATGAATATGTAAAATCCCCACAGGTGATATAGGCACTTTAAGAAACAGTTCATTAATGTCCACTACGAAAACATAACACTATTTCAAACACATGTAAACCAAACATAGTACCAAATCTAGTAACATTGTTTTTGTAAATCTCTGGCACCCAGAGCTAAACATGCACATATCAAACTTCTACTCTTTGTTCTATTTTTGGTTTCCTCTTTTGTCTGTTTGTACCAATTCATTTTTGGATAATGTATGAAAGGGTTTCAAAGTACATGCATTAAATTCTGAGTTACGAACAAGATGCCAAAATACTTGTAATCTGTTCAACATCAATGGTTTCCAATGTTGTGCCTTCAGCACCAAGATCACCGTGACTTACAATAATAGTAATTTCATCGCTAGATATTGGGATTTCCTGGATCACTTCTGTACTAACCACATCTTCATGTTCTGTTGCAGTCTCTGGGGTAACTTCTGATGTGCTTTCGGTGTTGTCTGGGACTTCTTTGGCTGGCTCTTTACCAGTGGCTTTGTTGTTCTCATGACATTGACGACGCATGTGTTTGTAGTAGGTACCAGACTGTGTGAATGACTTGTTGCATACCTGACAGGTATACGGTTTTTCTTTCGTATGGACACGCATGTGATATTTCAGGTTACATTGTTTGGCAAACCGAAGCTCGCAAATTTCACACTCAAATGGCTTTTCACCCGTATGTGTCCTGATATGTTGTCGCAGAATTCGGAGTTGGGCGAACGCTTTGTCGCACAGTGTGCATGGATAAGGCTTTTCTCCAGTATGCGAGCGCTCGTGTTTCTTTCTTGTGCTGCGGTCTCTGAAACCACGCTCACAGAACTGACATTTATATGGTCTTTCTCCAGTGTGTGTGAACATGTGTTCTTGATATCGAGTTTTCAAATTCTTGGTTAAACATGTAAAAGCTTTACCACAGACTTCACAGTTCAATTTTCTATCGCAAGTAAGGATGTGTTTTTCATATACTGCATGTTGAACAAACTTGTATTGACACTTTTCACACGTCCATGTGGGTCTTCTTGGCAAACTGTGCTTCCACATATGTTTCTTAAGAAGTTTGACACTATTCAACACGTCTCCACATTCCATGCACGTTTGAGGGGAGAACAGTTCTGGGTGGGTAAGCTTATGTTTCTCGAGATCCTGCCTAATCACGAAACTTTCACTACACACAGTGCATGGATGTGGTTTCTTCTCCATATGTGTATAGCAATGCTGTTTGTATTTACTACGAGCATGTTGGCCACTCTTATTGAAATCCTCTCCACAGACATCACATACAAGGTTCTTTTCACAAATTTTCACATGCTTCGCGAGGCGTTTTTCTGAATGGAAACCCTTCTGACAGTGTGGGCAGAATTCTTCTTCTTTCTTAAATGTATACTTTCTTTTCTTCCCCTCTTTTTTTTCTTCAGCTGGCCCCTCAGCCCCCTCTGATTGCTCTGCTGCTGGGCCCTTGGCCCCCTCTGATTGCTCTGCTGCAGGTTTGGCCCCCTCTGATTGCTCTGCTGTGGGATCCTTCAAGGCCAATTCTTCATTTGTATCAGGCTCTTTCGATGGACTCTGTTCAGTGTTGGAAGACGCTTCTTCAGGAATACAGTTGGGAATCTCCCCAATGACAACAATGCCCTCTAGGTCATCTCTGATACTGATATATGTATGGTCGGTGAGATGAACTTCAGATGTGTCTTCGTCTACCTGTGCCTCGATGGTTGACTTCGCTGCCGTTTCTTCGAGAAGTTCTGCTGAGACCAAAACTTCGGCAGCTTCGGTTCCTTTCTTAACTCTTTTAGCTCGAACAGGATCTTTGCCGTCTTTTTTAGCTTTATGCCGGCGCTTCTTTGACTTTCGTTTCGGCTTTGGCGAGCCCAACTCTGCTTCTGCAGGCTCGACTGCTTCTGGGGTCGAAGTAGAACACTTGTGTTTCTGAAACTGGCGAGAGCTTGCGAAGTGTTTGTCACAGTTCTTGCAGTCATATTTATCCTTTGAGACGTCTTTCAGTTTAGTATGACTAGCAGGAATCGGATCAGAAGTTCCTTCTCCCGCCTCTCCTGTTGTCTGCTCGCCCAAATCAGCAGAAATCGCGGCCGCCATATTTGAATTGTCGTTGACATCGTTGTCGCGATGCTGTAATCCAAGTTTTCGACAGTATTCGTGAAGACTCTCGGATGGAATATCTTCTGCCATGTTTATTGCTGTCTCTCGACAAACACCAGTTAAACAAGAGGAGTAGATGAGGAGAAATTTGTGGATTTGAAACAAAACCGTTTCACACAGCCCAACGCCTTTATAACTTGGTCGTCCTGTGCAGTGCTTCGCCTTCGCGGCTCGCGCGCGCATGGCTTGGTCACATGTTTACGACATATCCCGACGGCTTGGCTGACGGTCGTTCCGAACTTCCTTTCTTTCTCTTTCTTTCTTTCTTTCTTTCTTTCTTTCTTTCTTTCTGTCTTTCCTTCTTTCTTTCTTTCTTTTTCTTTCTTTCTTTCTTTCTCTTTCTTTCTTTTCTTTCTTTCTTTCTTTCTTTCTTTTCTTTCTTTCTTTTCTTTCTTTCTTTCTTTCTTTCTTTCTTTCTTTCTTTCTTTCTTTCTTTCTTTCTTTCTTTCTTTCTTTCTTTCTTTCTTTCTTTCTGTCTTTCTTTCTCTTTCTTTCTTTCTTTCTTTCTTTCTTTCTTTCTTTCTTTCTTTCTTTCTTTCTTTCTTTCTTTCTTTCGTTCTCTGCTGCTTTCTTCCTTCCTTTCTCTCTTTCTTTTTTTCTTTCATCACCTTCATAGGAGGTTATGTTTTTACTGACTGTCTGTCTGTCTGTCTGTCTGTCTGTCTGTCTGTCTGTCTGTCTGTCTGTCTGTCTGTCTGTCTGTCTGTCTGTCTGTCTGTCTGTCTGTCTGTCTGTCTGTCTGTCTGTCTCCACCAAACTTGTGTAAACTTATATTTAAAATAGTTGGATGACTATGGTTTGTTGACATGTACAGTTCATTTACTGGTGTTTATTTATTTATTATTTTACACATCTTTCAGAAACAGTTTTTAAAAAAATGAATAGCATTTGACACACAAAATTGTTTCTCCATGGTGAAAAACCATGCATGTTATTCACTAGTCCTCAAGTGTCAAAATATTGTTGATAAAACAAATCTTGCCATGGTATATGTACACTCAAATTCTTGCGTTAGGTTTTAGCCTGGGTTGCTTCTTTACGTGTAGCATCTTGTAAAAGTTGAATGTCAACCTCCTCAGCTGGTAGTTGAACATAGCGAACCACAGATCCACGGATAAAGCAGTTTTTAACAGAAAGCTGTTGAAATAAAATGAGATGTTCACTCTATCATTGTTTACTAGGGTAGATTCAATGACTTCATACACACACTTACCATGTGAGGGTATTTTTCTGGATCTGTCACGCTGATGTCTGTTAATTTAATGTTAAGAAACTAAACAGAAAAAAACAAAAATTTAATGTTAATTCATGACTATGAATATTTTGCAACCAAGGCTTTCCTAGTTCTGTTTAAATATAGATTTAAACAGGAAAGTTGAGATTTTCAAACCTGATCAACTGAGTCCAAAGTGCCACAAATACTAAAAACAAAAATCATTAAAATTTTAGTGGTCTTGTTTGTGGAATGAATACTAGAATGATATAAAGTACATCACTCCACTACACCACTCCAATCCACACTACACCACTACACCATGTACCAGTGGCAGCACCATGGGTGGACTGGGGTGGTGTCCACCCCTGTTCTTTTTCAGATCAATTTCTTAATTTTTCCAAATCCATGGAGAAAACATGGGGGGGGGGGAAAGTAGTATTGAGACTTTTTAAGATTGTGGCTATAATATTATTTGTCAGTGGTGCTCACGGCTGATAATCACTCCAGCATTGGTAGGAGAACCGAGGACAGGCAGCAGTACTATTGCATTTCATGAAGGGTTACATAAAGTATGCTGGTTGCATCCCCTCCACTGATACGAAGTAGTTAGGACTCGGGTGAAATTTTGTAATCACCTCATTCGTAATCATCCTAAAATGTGTTTTCTTTCGTACATTTTTTATGACATTTTATAACCTTCAGAATTCTGTAAAATCACCTCTCAAAGTGCAGGAAATAGCGTTTCAGGGACTCTAGATTCTAAAATTTTCCAGGGCAGCATACCCCCGGACCCCTCTAGAGGTTTGTCCACCCCAGTTGTATCACCATATGGTGCCACCACTGCCATGTGCACTACACCACACTCCACCTCACCACCCTACACTAAACTATACTAGACCACACCAGTGACCACCACACTGGTGGAAATTCACTTTTTCAAGTCGGGGGGCAAAGCCTCAAAAATATCCAACAAATCTCATAAATATCCGACAAATGCATGAAAAGTATTGGATTTTGACCCATTGGGGTTTTTTCCCTTTTTTGTCGAATACTTCCAACAAATTGACTACAGTATTTTGACATGGATGTGGGGCCACTGCACTTTACCACACGACACTTTACCACACGACACTACCCCACACTTCACATCACCACACACTCCACATCACCATACCACCACTCTACACCACACTACATGACACTTCACTCCCCCACACTCCACCACACGTACACTTCACGTGCTAATTCCAGATACCTCAAGTCATTCTTCAGTTCAACAATGACATCTTTTCCAACCAGTGATTTAAAGAAAGAATAAAACAGCTTAAAGAAACAGAAAGAGAAGTGAGTGAATGAAGAATCAATACTAGACAGACATACAACATTTCTTACCATTTTATAGTCTTCCAACAATGCGTAAAACCAAGTAAATAAAATTACAGAAAAAGTTTTGAAAATAGAATTCTGGAGAGAAAGTTAGAAAAGACTGGGTCCAAAATTTATCCAATTTAGTACCCAGGCCCCAGGCCAACTTTGAGCTCAACACTTTCCTTTTTGGTTTTATATTGAATTTTAAAAAATATCTTTTTCAGAAGAATTTAAATAATAATTTCTTTTCTTTTCTGGGCACAAAACTGAACATTTATTAATTTTGGCCAATTTTTGATGTTTGAATTAGGGTTTGATTAGGTTCTTCTCGTTCTAGGGAAAACTGGGGACCTCCCTAATTATCCCTACAGAACCTTCAACGTCTTCTTTTAACCACGTGATAAGTGGCCATTTTGTATGAGTTTGAATTTTAGATAAAGCAATAGTTGTTTTTGTTTGGTTTTGTCGCTGTTTTAAGTCAGCTAAGCTTTAGGAAAATGTTGCAGTGTGACAGTTATTATAAGAATGCAGCCAAAGAGGTTCAATTTAGTCCATATGCTTTTAATGGAGGGTGAGTAAACTTGAAAAGAAATTGATTTCTCTGAAGGGTATTTTTGCTGACTAATGAGGTCTAATAGAGCAAAAAGTAAATGAAATAATATAGAACTGATATTTTTTTATAGCATAGTTTAGACCTAGTGTATAAGAGAAAGTCTTCTGTGATATGTTTCAAGCTTAAAACAAAATATTTGCCAATTTGTATAAAATAGAATTTATATAAACTTTATATAAGTTGTGGTCCTCAAAAATTTTGAAAAAAGCTTATATATAAAATTATAAAGGATAAAAAAAATAATAAAAAAATATTTATATTACATAAAAATAATATTATGATACAGTCCAACCAGACTGCAGAGTTCGGCAATGGCCCACCCAAGATATGTTACATGACTGATGACTTCTGGTGCCCTTGAGATGTGTTGTGTAACAATTTTTGGTGCCTCAGCCACCACTGTACCATTGTCTGCGTTATCATGGTGTTGTGAAACTTTTTTTACCTGCAATGTTTCAGTTAAATTTGAAAGTAAAATCCTGAAATACATTCTATTGGTTTCCAGCATTTGATTTTACTGGGGCACCTGTCTGCCCTTGAGTGGACCCCCAGGACATCTTTTGCACCCCTGCCCCCAACATTTCACAGCTATTACACAGTCGAACACAGTCGAGTGCCCAACTCAGTTCAGTCTGGCAGTACAGGTCAGCCTAAACTGATCATGTTCTAGGGATTTTGGGTGAAGGAAAATTCGAGTGTTGAATATATACATTTTAAGACCAAACCGGGACCGGCGGGACCAGTTGCGAAAAATGCAACTACATGTACACAAGCCTTCCGGCAGGAAGGTGATTCTAGTGCAATGCTCTGACGGTTTATACAGTTTGTTGAACAGTTGGTTTACACTATACGTGAATTTAAAATCATGAAAAGATATGACTTGCTTAAATTCTTAATGGTAATTGCAAAACATCTACAGTGCATATTGAGCTTTAAGCAAAGCTATTTAAGAAAGTTAGATGAAGGCAGATTAAATTGCAGTTTGTTCCAAAGGTTAACAGTTTCTGTAACTCTAATGTATTTTAGTGTTTTTAAACACTGCCAATGCAGTACTCTACTCTTTTTACAACTCAAGCAATTGGTTGTTATAATAATACTCAGTGCTGTGAGTAACTTCGTTACGAGTAACTAGTTACATGTACAGTAATCATTACTTTTTTGAGTAACTTTACCAGTAACTAGTTACTTTTTTCAGAAGGTAACTGTAACTGTAACTAGTTACAAGAAGTAGGAATAAAAAGTAACGATAACTAGTTACATCTGCTGTCGAGAGCACCGTTACTTTTTGTGATATCCATAATACTCCCAACCTCACCGAGTCGTCGTTCAACATCGTATCCAGCTTTTCATTGAACTGAACACACCGGTGCCTGCGAGTGCAGCATGTGAAAGGCTGTTCAGCTGCACAGGATTAATTTTCAGACCACATCGCTGCTGAATGACTGATCGTAATTTTGAAAATTCTCTTCTGGTCAAATTAAACAATACTGTAGTTTTGTCTAATTCACATGCTTCTCAATTTTAAAAGCAGAATGAAAGAACAGGTGTAACTTTGTAATTGTAACTAGTTCCAAAATTTTTAAAGTAACTTTGTAACTGTAACTAGTTACTTTTTTTTCATTGTAACTTGTATCGGTAACTAGTTACTTTTCTGATGATGTAACTGTAACTAACTAGTTACAAAAATTATGTAACTATTACAGCACTGATAATACTGTTAATTATTTACCATATTCTAGAACCATACTGGCCATTGCTGGGGAGGACTTTTCAGTAATTGCATCAGATACACGTCTTAGTCAAGGGTTCTCAATCCATACAAGAGACAGCCCAAAAAATTACAAATTGTAAGTTTTTCTTAGCTTTAGTAGTCTATAATGTATGTGTTTCTGGTGATTTGAAACTAAATTATAAAATGCCAACAAACATTTCAGAACTGACAGCACAGTTCTTGGTTGTGCTGGTTTCCACGGTGATTGCTTGACACTGACAAAGCATATCAATGCTCGACTTCAAGTAAGTAACCCTCTCCCCAGTCCCCCAAATGGTAACACCTGCTATACCTGCTAAGTAACTTTATATGTTACCAACAGCAAAGGTGGTATTGAAATTAATCATCGGTAAATCCAAGTATTGGGATATTTGTAGATATGAGGGATATTGGGGACATTAGGGGATATTCATTGGTTACAAGCAAGATACTGCACACCCCACCCCCCAAAAAATGGTCATGCTATACCACTGTGTACATGTATGTTACATTTGGTAATACTGTAAATAATTTTAAGATTAAATTTACTGTAAATAATCCACTATTAATTTTAATGACAATATTTAAAAATCAAAAATTCTAGATGTATTACCATGAACATGGAAAGAGAATGAGGTGAGAATTTACATAATTTTATTATATCTTCATTACTGTAGATCTTTCATAAGGCCAGTTTACACGTGCAATTCATGTGATAAATATTGCCAACTTCTGATTTAGATACATGTTAAGTAGGAAAACACTCTGCAGATTGTGCAGTGGTTTCATCTTCCTCACTTTTCTGCTCATTCCTAATTGCTTAACATGCATCTAAACCAGAAATTGGTGATAATTATTGCTTTAAAAATCGCACATGTAAGTGGACCTATAGAAAGATATAGTTTTACATATAGACATGGGTTTCCTTTTTTTTTTCAGCTGTCCTGCTATTGCTCAGATGCTTTCGACTATGTTGTATTCTAGAAGATTTTTTCCATTTTATACATATAATATTCTAGCTGGGGTGGATGCAGAAGGTAAATATTGTATTGAAGAAGGAAATATTTGCATATTAATATATTGAGTTCTAGAAAATTAAAGTTTGGGAGAACTTGGGATTGGCTGCTTTGTGAGTGCAGATGGTTGATCACTTTGGCTGCTTTGTGATAATTTTGTGAAAATTGGGGGTGTTCCTTGGGCTATTTTGATGTGCTAAAAATGCCCAAACTTTTTGTTCAGACAGGGTGGAAATTGGAAGGTGTGGTTCTATCAATGTTTATTTAGAAAGTCATTTTTTCTCCCTTAAGGGAAAGGTTGTGTATTTAGTTTTGATCCAGTTGGTTCTTATGAAAGAGAAGTCTATCGCGCTGCTGGTTCAGCTTCATCACTACTCCAGCCTCTGTTGGACAATCAGGTATCGTTTTAGCAAAAATAGATCATATATAGCTGCACCGTACTACTGTTGCTCCATTTCTGATCAAGGGGTGAGGGCCATTGGGCAATATCAGTACTGTATCTAGATCTCCACCATATGCCACCCTCAATAAATAAAGTTGCTTTTTATAATTGTTCAGATCGGTTACAAAAACCAAGAGAGAGTTTCGGACATTCCTCCTCTGACCAGAGATAAAGCAATTGCTCTTGTCAAAGATGTCTTCACATCGGCCGCTGAACGAGATATTTACACAGGAGATGCGGTTATAGTGCATTTAATAACCAAAGATGGTGTACTGGAGGACACTTTTCCATTACGACGAGACTAATGATATGATTTATTTTTGTTGGGAGCAACTGAGGATAGAGCCACTTAGAATTTTTCTTATAGTGGACTCCCATCTGTTTTCAACGTACAGTAATTCTACTTCAGATATGTATTTGTTAGGGACTTATGGTGTGCAGAAAATTTAATTCATCATTTGTCACTTTCAGTGTCAGGTTGTCTTTTATTTTATAAAAAAAAATCCTCTGTTTCTATGGGTGTTTTAGTGCCATGAATTTGCCATTAACAAATGAGTTGAGGACTTGGGTGAGGTAACTGTGCTATAGTACTTGGAATAATTTTGAAGGACAGATGCCAAGCATGAAAGAACAAACATGAGCTGTCTCTTCAAATGATCCCAAGAACACCAGTGGTGTACTGTACCTCGTTACCAGCCTTCAACTCATTTTGTTAATGATGAATTAAGAATTGTACACAGTTATCCAAAAGATACCATGATGGTTATCCAAATATACCATGGTTATCCCATGATACCACAATTATCCAAAGATACCACAGTTATCGAAATATACCACAGTTACCCTTAAATACCACAGTTGTCTAAAGATACCACAGTTATCCATAAATACCACAGTTATCTAAAAATACCACAGTTATCCATAAGTACCACAGTTACCTAAAGATACCACAGTTATCCATAAATACCACAGTTATCTAAAAATACCACAGTTATCCAAAGGTACCACAGTTATCCCATGGTACCACAGTTATCCAAAGATACCACAGTTATCCCATGGTACCACAGTTATCCAAAGATACCACAGTTATCCAAAGATACCACAGTTATCCAATGTCACCACAGTTTTCTAAAGATACCACAGTTATCCCATGGTATCACAGTTATCCAAAGATACCACAGTTTTCCCAGAGATACCACAGTTTTCCCAGAATGCCATTCATGGGTGGAAATTGTTCAACTGCATATACATGAAATAGTTTTTCATATTATTTTGTAAGTGTATTAAGGTCACACATTCACATTGCTGAAGTCATTTTTCTGACCTCCACTGCCACCACTGCTTCTTCCCTAGCAACCAGCTCGTCCAACTGTACAACAAGTTCTGTGAATATATATATATATAGTTTCCTTGATATTCCCTCATCCGTTTCCTGGTGTTGGTACATAAGGATTAGATAACTGATGTTCTTTCAAATATTCACCTCCTTTCTCTTCGTAATCTTGTCTTGTCGTCGACACACACTTCAGATTTGGTAAAGATCTCACCCACTTCCTCATGCCAAACCATGCATCCAAACTTAGGTTACCTGTTCACAAATAAATAAACTCATTTAACTCACTTCCAGGTATAAGAAACGAAGATTATGTTTGTCTTTTTTGAAAGAACACTTAAGTAAAGCGCTCTCAATTCGTCAGAATTTATGCCACAAAAATAAAATAGATATCGTTAGAAAGCTATGAATTTGTAGAATACAATGGTGTATTTGGTTTCGCGATAAACACAAACCGTTAATAGTTGTGAATTTTTTAATTAAAACCCGAGGGCTTCACTCGGGGCGACTTAAGAACAAAAACCCCATTACACACGCACGACGCACGTAAAACAACCGTGACACAGCTCCCCGAAGATGTTCAAATTTGGCGGGGCCAAAACACACTTACTTGCGCTGTGTACTTTAAATGTAGACTGAAACGGTCGCATGGCCAACAATTCTCTTTCCAATCTCGAACAAAAGTCGGGATAGTGAGCGTTGCCTCCAGTGACAAACACATTCTAAAACAACAAAACAAATACATTGAGACAAGACTTTTTCTATATAAGGTAACTGCCTATTAACCCTTTCCCTTTGTGTAAAAAGTTGACCCTCTTTCCAACGTGTGCTGTGTTGTGCTGTGTTGTGCTGTGTTGTGTTGTGTTGTGTTGTGTTGTGTTGTGTTGTGTTGTGTTGTGTTGTGTTGTGTTGTGTTGTGTTGTGTTGTGTTGTGTTGTGTTGTGTTGTGTTGTGTGTATCAGAGTTGGGCTGATTATTAAACAATATATACATGCTACTGCATGTCCATCACAGCTACATTCAACGTTG
>OZ036014.1:865200-897700 GCA_964035015.1 Corallium rubrum
AGTGGTGATGGTGGTAGTGGTGGTGATGGTAGTGGTGATGATGGTGGTAGTAGTGATGATGGTAGTGGTGATAATTGTGATGGTGATGATTGGTAGTAGTGATGGTAGTGGTGATGGTGGTGATGATGGTAGTGGTGATGATGGTAATGGTGATGGTGGTAGTGGTGATGATGGTAGTGGTGATGGTGGTGATGGTGATGATGGTAGTGGTGATAATTGTGATGGTGATGATTGGTAGTGGTGATGATGGTAGTGGTGATGGTGGTGATGATGGTAGTGGTGATGATGGTGATGGTGGTAGTGGTCATGATGGTAGTGGTGATGGTGGTGATGGTGATGATGGTAGTGGTGATGACGGTAGTGGTGATGATGGTAGTGGTGAGGGTGACGATGATGGTAGTGGTGATGACGGTAGTGGTGATGGTGGTAGTGGTGATGATGGTAGTGGTGATAATTGGTAGTGGTGGTGGTACCTAGTGATGGTGGTGATAATGGTGCTGATGGTTGTTATCAATGGTGGTGATTCTGATATAAATAGATTGCTCTGTCTTTTTACCTGAACTGGATTGATTGTAATACAAACTGTATAAACTATCTATTCCAAATGCAACTTGTGGTACATGGTAACATTCAAAAAGTAACTCATTCATTGCTGGTAAAATAAGGTTAATTTTAATAATAAATGCAGCAATTTCATTGCATCACTTAATACTTTTAGTACACTATTGACCATTAATCAAACATGGTCATTATTTGCCTCATGCATCCATTCATTTTCACCATTTTTTCATTTTCACTCATTCATTCATTCATTCATTCATATTCATTCGTTCAACCACTCACTCATCCATCCATCCATTTACTAGTTTCCATTCATTCATTTTTTATTAATTCAATTTTTCACCCACTTTTTGTTTATTCACTCACTCACTCACTTGTTCATTCATTCATTTTCTTTTTTTCATTAACTCATGCATTCATTTCTTTGTTTATTCATTCATTTCATTTCTTTCATTCATTTTGTTTATTTCATTCATTTCGTTTATTTCGTTCATTCTATTCATTTCGTTTATTTCATTCGTTTCGTTCATTCCATTCATTTTATTCATTTCATTCATTCATTTTGTTTATTTCATTCATTTCATTCACTCCATTCATTCATTCATTTCATTCATTTTGTTTATTTTGTTCATTTCGTTCATTTTATTCATTTCGTTTATTTCATTTATTTCGTTCATTCCGTTCATTTTATTCATTTCATTCATTTTGTTTATTTCATTCATTTCGTTCATTCCATTCATTTCATTTCGTTTATTTCGTTCATTCTATTCATTTCGTTTATTTCATTCATTCCATTCATTTTATTAATTTCATTCATTTTGTTTATTTCATTCATTCCATTCATTCATTTCATTCATTTCGTTTATTTCATTCATTTCGTTCATTCCATTCATTTTGTTTATTCCATTCATTTCATTCATTCCATTCATTTTGTTTATTTCATTCATTTCGTTTATTTCGTTCATTCTATTCATTTCGTTTATTTCATTCATTCCATTCATTTTATTAATTTCATTCATTTTGTTTATTTCATTCATTTCGTTCATTTCATTCATTCCGTTCATTTCGTTCATTCCATTCATTTCGTTCATTTTGTTCATTTCATTCATTCATTTCATTCATTTTCTTCATTTCATTCATTTCGTTCATTTCATTCATTCCGTTCATTTCGTTCATTCCATTCATTTCGTTCATTTTGTTCATTTCATTCATTTTCTTCCTTTCATTCATTTCATTCATTTTGTTCATTTCATTATTTCTTTTTTCTTTCATTCATTCTTGTTGTCATAGTACATGTATGCACAGTATGATTAACTCTGCCATTTTATACTTTAATATTTTACTTATACAGCAAAAGAAACTCAAGACAGACTTACATTGTCTGGAATAGTTAGGGTTACAAACACTCTCAGTCATAACCATAGGATGATCCACACATCCTTGTGTATTTATGCCAAGCCGACTGAAGATATGATCAAATATTTGTTCCTAAAAGAAAAACATCTTCAATGTAAAATAAAGAATGAAAACATTGAGTACAGATCACAATACTAGATTGACCAACTTTAGTCGCAAACCCTCTTATATACATTGCCTAATTACATAGTCTAAATCATTTTTGTGCATTACAGAGTGTGGTCCAATAAGTATTCGAGCTAGCAAGTTGTTGATGACTGACCAGACTACCCTGTTAGCTGTTTCTTCGCTGAGAGGAAAAAAAGAAGGTCGCACTAACACCGCTGCCAAACGTTTTGAGCATGCACGATGTCTGAGCTTGTCCTCAAAAAAGAGCGGGAAAACACTGGAATTTTTGGACTGGTCCGAGAGTCAGACACAAAAGTTAAAATTATAAGCATACTACCAAAAAGATAAGGTAGGTAATTCGTGCATGGCTTCCTTGTCAATATTGTAACATATTCTGAATTTACCCCTTCATAAGTTTCTTTACCCTTTTTTTAAAACACAAATGAATAGTCGAGTCTTACTTAGTCTTCACTGTCTGGTTGTTGTCGCCACGGCTAGTTCCCACTTCTCTTGCAATGTTTACTCAGCGAATTCACGCATGCAAAAATGTTTGGCAGCGGTGTTGGCTCTGCCATATATTTGTGACTGGGTACATTGCGCATGCATATCAGTTGCTTGGTTACAATCTCGAACCCAGTCCAAATCAGAGCAGAAAACAAAACAAAACAAGAACTCAGGTTAAACAGGTCTTAAATAGGTTACTTCGTCCTAAATGTTGGACGAAGTCAAACACAAATACAGCAGAGCCTTCTTTTCTTCCTCTCTCTCAGCAAAGAAATAATGAAAAGAAGCAGGCCTCAAATTTAGCGGTGGCCACTGCCCGTCGATGCCCGCTTGTTGGACGCTATGCCCTTGAAATATACTGAAATCCACGGCCAGTAGTGGCCTGCCCTCAACCACAGTACTTAAGCTTTGTAATACAAAGTGTATGATTAGTAAAATTGACAATAAAACCTAAAAGTCTGCTGAAATATCTGCAGTATTTAAATTCACCTACTCTGTCAGTCTTTCTGTTGAATATTCTAACAATAATTGGTATACAATCTCGCATTGGATTTCCCAATTAATTAAATCTCGTGCTTCAAATAGCAACTGAATGAAAGTTTCAAACTGGCCTTGATGCCCTGTATACTGGCCTTGATGCCCTGAAAAATATTGTAACATTCAAGGCCAAACTGGCTTTGCCTTTGCTTTTCCCAAATTCAAGGCCTGAAGGCTCTGCTTGCAGGGTATAACCAGTGGTGGATCAAGGGGAGGGCACTTTGGGCAAGTGCCAGGGGCCGCACGCTTTCTGGGGTCCCGTCGATTTTTGTAAATTAATTCTAAACTTTGAAATCATTGTTTGAAAATATCTGAGAAATAGAACCATAGTTCCAGAAATCTAGGTTGAGTACCATAGAAATCTAGGTTGTTGTACCATAGATAATGGAAAGGGAACTGGATAGGAAACTTATGAAACTGGAAACGATGTTTGCACAACTTGCTATGGTAATTATACACTTATAAACAGCTAATGCACACAATGGGTGGTCCCACATGGCCAGGATCAGCTATTGCCGAAATTAAACAATAGTGTAATATCACTTAAGTTCAGCAGTGTCTGATATTAGACCACCAGTTAGGTGATTAGCCCCTTATAAGTGTATAATTACCATAGCAAGTTGTGCAAACATCGTTTCCGGTTTTGTAAGTTTCCTATCCAGTTCTCTTTCCATTATCTATGGTTGTACCCAGCTGCCAGGCACCAGCTGCATTCGCATTTTTTGGTTAATTTTCTCCGATTTTTCTAGCCTCGGGGTGGGGGGGGGGAGGGGAGGGGGGGCAGATGTGAGATGTGAGTCAGCTACTAATGTGCCAGGGGCCCCGCTCATGGTTGATCTGCCCCAACCTCGTACCCAGGGTCTTATCTCAAGAGCCTGGGTACGAGGTTGGATCCACCCCTGGGTATAACCAGGCAGAAACAGTGTAAAATATACCATCTGCAAACATATTAACAAACCTGAGCATCATAATGAGTTACAACATCTCTATCAAACTGACTTTTTAATGACCACCTGACCAATTCAATGTTTCCAATGTCATTCCCAACAAGAATCTCGATTTCACCATCTTTCTTGCCTCTAGACTTCGCCACAGCATTTCTGAAGATCAATGATGGCTTTTGGTCATTCATCCACCCTACACGACACTGGAAACTGCCTGAGAAAAAAAATGACAATTATTTTCGTTTTATTAAAACGTGAATGGGCAGAAATTCTTTCTTTTTTAAATTCGTTAAATCCAACGCTAACATTAGATCATTTCCCTTAGCACTCTTTTAGATTTTTTTTCTCTTTACGCTGTGGTGTCTCTTCACCAGTTTGACAATTCATTTGTCTTACATCACCTTTTCTGTCATCTTGTCTGTCACCTTATCACTTTCTATTTATGTAACTAGTTAAGCTATTTAAGTCACCTTCATGTATGTATATTTATCACTCTGATGATGTTACGTGTAGTAACGAAACGTTAGTAAATTTTTTCAAAATTATTTTGTGTTATGGTTTTGTTTAACTCATTCCTGTCCGGGGGCTTCCCCAGAGGTGAATAAAATCGTCTGGCGTTAGCCAGAATAAAATACTAAAGACCAATTCGGACAAGAAAGAGTTAAAGAGATAGTTTATAACTCATTCCTGTCCGGGGGCTTCCCCAGAGGTGAATAAAATCGTCTGGCGTTAGCCAGAATAAAATACTAAAGACCAATTCGG
The DNA here is from genome assembly GCA_964035015.1 of Corallium rubrum. NCBI lineage: Eukaryota > Metazoa > Cnidaria > Anthozoa > Scleralcyonacea > Coralliidae > Corallium > Corallium rubrum. The sequence continues at coordinate 870,033 of OZ036014.1, forward strand.
ACAAGAAAGAGTTAAAGCAGTATGCTGGGCAGTAATATTTCTTACCAGAATTAATTAATGACTAATCAAAAATAAGCTTAAACTAACAGTTCATTTCCTAGTTCAATATATAAACCTGCTCACCGTTGTCAATAAGGAGTGGAGTGTGATCAGTCTGTAGCGAAGACGAGAACTCACACACTTCATCTGGGGACGTCTTTTTGTCTTGAAATTCAAAAATCTTCTTCGCGATTTCGTTTTGGCCTAATCAGAAATATATATTAGTTCTCCTTCTTTATAACGTGGTGCACAAATCCCTCAAAAAAGCATCATAAAGCACTGTATTTTGGAGATATTTGTTAATATTGTGAAAACTGTACTTACTTTCGTCCGCCATTTTGTTTCTGGCCACAGGGAACCCAACCTGCAATCTGATTGGAGATACAGGAGCCCAAGTTTGTTGTGTTCTTTTTCTTGTAAATATATTGGGATATCATAATATGGTATATGCAATTTTAAATGACCTATTTCGATTAGATTTTTATTCTACCTAATTACTAGAAGAGTATACAAGTGAAATGTGATAGTGCATGTTTGTAAAAGTTGATCGTCTAGCTAGGGGGCGGGGGGTGGTATCGAACATAATCACCCACACGCTTCCTTCAATTTAAAGTGCTTATGTCACAAAAAAATTTTTTTGACTTTTGAGTAGAGGACAAAAAGTTAGTTAATAGGTCCTTTAACGTTTTTCGGTTTTCTCTTTTCATTCGCGAGATATGCGGCTCTAAACCTTGAAAATTGGCTTTTAGCAAAAAATTGTCGCGCCCGAGAAAAAAACGGAAAAGGGTCTGGGGCGACAGCCGTGTGACGTAGCTTAAAGCCGGTTTTCCACTAGGCGATTTTTTTCGCGCGTAGCAACTTTCTTTTGTTCGAATTCAATAGATTTCTGATTAGTTCCGGCTCAGAGCTAATGAGACAAAAGAAAAAGTCGCTTCGCACGAAAAAAGTCGCCTAGTGGAAAACCGGCTTAAGGGACGGAGGTTCGAATTCACATGTGAAGGAGTACTAAAAAGCTATTGTTAAAATTAATAAGTCCCTTAAGCTACGTCACACCACGCAAATTGCTGTTTAGAGCCGCATATCTCGCGAATGAAAAGAGAAAGCCGAAAAATGTTAAAGAACCTATTAACTAACTTTTTGTCCCCTACTCAAAAAATTTTTTTGTGACATAAGCACTTTAATTTGGTTTGCTAATAGATCTCTAATAAGTCATTATACACATGTGACGTCAAGATTTTAATTTGCATATCCAACAACCTGAATATTTCAACAACGAAGCAAGGAAACCAAAAACTGCAAAAGATGTTACTCTATTATTTTAAGTGTTCGTTCAAATATTAAAGACAGCCTTAATTTCCGCTTCATAGGCAACGTTTTTGCTGGATTGCGTTCATCGGAAGTGTCGGTTTTAATTTGTTCTTTTTTTGCTATTTTTTTGGTGTTTGGATGTACGGTTTTCCCCTGGGAGTAGGAGAAATTAGAATTGATTTAGTTGATATGCAAAATAATGTTTAAAAAAGTATTCATCGCGGAAAGGCTCGGTCATTCATACGACAAAACTGCTCCCAAACTGCATGTTCTCTAACTTCTGCCGTTTTGCACGTCTTTATTTGAACCTTTAATCAGTCTAGCTGTTTTTTGAACTACGGTGCTTTTCAGGAGCTGGCTTTCAGTGTCTTCAAAAGGTCTGTATAGTTGTATAGTGTTGTGGCAGTGTTTTGGATATATAGTCTATATTACAGCAGCTTAGCGAAAAGCTGGTAAGCTGTCGAGATTTTTGGCAGCGAATACTGAGCATACAGTGTCTCTTTTCAGAACGCTAGCTCAAGACGTCAGTATTTCGTTGCTACAAAGCTTGGCAGTTCGCTGCTTTTCAGTTTGCTTTGCTGTAGTCTGATGTTAAACAGAATAAAATAGTCTAACGTTGGACTGAGTAAAATAGCCTGGGAGTAAAATAGTCTGGTGTTAGACAGAGTAAAATAGTCTGGTGTATAGACAGAGTAAAATAATAGTCTGGTGTTAGACACAGTAAAATAGTCCGGCGTTAGACAGTAAAATAGTCTGGTGTTAGACACTGGCAGTAAAATAGTCTGGTTTTAGACAGAATAAAATACTCTGGCGTTAGACACAGTAAAATAGTCTGGTTTTAGACAGAATAAAATACTCTGGCGTTAGACACAGTAAAATAGTCTGGTTTTAGACAGAGTAAAATAGTCTGGCGTTAGACAAAGTAAAATAGTCTGGTGTTTGACAGAGTAAAATAGTCTGGCGTTAGACAGAGTAAAATAGTCTGGTGTTAGACAGAGTAAATAATCTAAGACATCTAAACAGAGTAGTTTTGCCGTAGCCGTTGGGATACATCATGCATAATATAATTTGTTAGGAGGAGGGAATACACTGACGGTTAACTGATAGAAAAATTTATTTTATAGATTACTCAATTTTATCAAGATAATAAAACACCATGGCCAAGAAACACTGGAATAAAGAATCTGCGGCCAAGGGATCTGCATTAACCAGTTGTCTCCCAGTTTGCGTTACGTTTGTGGCTAGTATTTTCATCGTTGGAATTATGGTGCTGGGCGCTTTTATCTTGATAGAGGACTACAATGATGGTGAGTTAAAGCCTAGTTCTCATATGTCGTCGACGGTCGCCGATTTGTGATTTAGATGCATGTTAAAACGGTAAAAAAGAAAAGTAATAAAGAACAATGCAGAAAGCAGTGCTTTTCTGCATTGTTCTTTATTACTTAACATGCATCTGAATCATGGATCGGCGACGGTCGGCGACATATGAGAACTAGGCTTAATGGCCCATTTCCACTCAGGAGAATTTTCCTTGGACAGGAAATTTTCCTTTGTCTTGTGAGCTCTTGGGCAGAACTAATGAGTTTGAGACAAAAGAAAATGTCCTGTCCGAGGAAAATTCTCCTGAGTAGAAATGGGCCATTAAGGCTAGTTTCCACTCAGGAAAATTTTCCTCAGGACAGGAACGGACAGGAAAGTTTTCTTTGTCTTGTGAGCTCTTGGGCAGAACTAATGAGTTTAAGACAAAAGAAAATGTCCTGTCCGAGGAAAATTCTCCTGAGTAGAAATGGGCCCATTAAGGCTAGTTTCCTCTCAGGAAAATTTTCCTCAGGACAGGAACGGACAGGAAAGTTTTCTTTGTCTTGTGAGCTCTTGGTCGGAACTAATGACTATAATACAAAAGAAACTTTCCTGTCCGTTCCTATCCTGCGGACAATTTTCCTGAGTGGAAACTAGCCTTTAAGGCTAGTTTCCACTCAGGAAAATCTTCCGCAGGACCGGAACGGACAGGAAAGTTTCCTTTGTCTTGTGAGCTCTCGGTAGGAAGTAATGACTTTAACACAAAGGAAACTTTCCTGTCCGTTCCTATCCTGCAGAAGATTTTCCCGAGTAGAAACTAGCCTTTAGTGAGGTTGTATTTAGATTGTTGAGGTTTCCAGGCTCGTAGGAAGAGATGCTTTGAAAGATACGTTTGCACAAACTCCTGTACTATAGCCACTGTACGTGGTGGTGGTGGTGGTGGTTATGGCTGTGGTTGTATTGTGCTGGTTGTGGTAGTGGCGTTGTTGTTGTTGTTGTTGCTGGTGATGGTGGCGGTGGTGGTGGTGGTGGTGGTGGTGGTGGTGTTTGTGTTCGTGCATGCTGTGGTAGTAATGGTGCTGCTGGTGGTGGTGTTGTCGCTGTGATGGTGGTTGTGATAGTGCATGGTGGTATACACTGCTGCTGCTGTGGTAGTGATGGTGGTGCTAGTGGTGGTGATGATGCCGCCGCTGTCGCTGTGGTAGTGGTGGTGGTCGTGGTGGTGGTGCATGCTGCTGCTGTGGTAGTGGTGGTGGTGGTGGTAGTGGTGGTGGTGGTGGTGGTGGTGGTGGTGGTGGTAGTGATGGTGGTGGTGGTAGTGATGGTGGTGGTGGTGGTGGTGGTGATGGTGGTGCTAGTAGTGGTGGTGGTACTAGTGGTGGTGGTGGTGGTGGTGGTGGTGCTAGTGGTGGTGGTACTAGTGGTGGTGGTGGTGGTGGTGGTGGTGGTGCTAGTGGTGGTGGTACTAGTGGTGGTGGTGGTGGTGGTGCATGCTGCTGCTGCTGTGGTAGTGGTAGTGATGGTGCTGCTGTTGTCTTCGTGGTGGTGGTTGTGATGGTGGTGTGGGTGGTAATGGTTGTGGCCATTCTTTTAAATCTTTACAGGTAAATGCAATTCCAGTTTAAGTTATTCTCATGGTACGTACATATATTTCTACATCAATATTGACCTTCAACAGACAATATAAATTGTATTAGATACTAGATTTTTAGTAGTTTAATAGTGTTTATATTTTACGTCTTTACAGGTAAATGCAGTTCCAACGCAACCCATTCTATATATGGTACGTATTTGTCATTTTAGGTGTTCTTTCAAATAAGACCGACTTAATTTTTGCTTCATTGAAGCACTTTAAATTGACCTTAATATGTTATATAACTTCCGTCTTCTTTCAGATCAATGCAATTGCAGTGTAGATCATTATATTGGTACGCACATATCTCTTTTATCAATATCAATCTTCAACGAGACACCCCTATCTGAATTTCAGAAAATACTCCTGTTTTTCTTTATATATACAGTTTGGTTGTTTGATTTGTTTGTGTTTTTTTTGTGTTTTTTAGCACTAAATCTTTCCTGTCTTCCTAACCCATGTCAAAACAATGGACTGTGCTTTACTACTGAAGTTAAAAAGAACTGTACTTGTCCGATAGGATACATGGGAAGAATATGTCTGGGTAAATATGAACTTCAACTTTATTTTTACACTGTTTTAGGAAAATTTACAATAAATAATAATAAAGAAAGAAATATAGCGATTATAAAATAAGAATGAGTATATAGTTATTAAAAAGAATATTATAAATAAGTTTTGTGGAAACACCACGTAAAATATTTCTTTGCTAAGAAATAAAGAAAAGCAAAGAAATATTTTACGTGGTGTTTCCACAAAACTTATTTATATTACTTTATCGCCATGAAAACTTTCAAAGAATTAAAAAAAATATGTTAGCAGTGACCGGCTGCCAGAGGACTGAACAAATGCTTTCAAGCTGGCTACCGCAATGCTAAATTAATGTAAGTAGATTTAGCTCTCGATTACTATTATTAATAGTCATAGAGTACAGTGTTATATTTTTTCAGCCATTTGACAAAATTTCCCCAAACCCAACAACAGTATTTTTTCTTGTTAAATTCAAAGAAACTCAATCAAACTACCAAACAACTTTACAGAGATATTCGTTATATAGTAATACAAAAAAAACTGAATATAAGAATACAATAACGGCTGTTACTAAGTGAAATAGATTAAGCAGAATAAATAATAGTATTAGTAACGTTTTCCGTTTTTGTTTTTTGCAGTAAGTTGTGGTTAGTTAAACTCAGTGAAAACTCTGAGCTCTAGAAAGGACTCGAACCCACTACCTTCCGAATGCCAGCCGGAAAACGAAAAACAACCTCAGTCTACCATCTGAGTTCCAGTGGCTCAATGGTGAGAGCGTCCGGCTGGCATTCGGAAGGTTGTGGGTTCAAGTCCCGTCTGGAGCTCAGAGTTTTTCTCTGAGTTTAACTTACGACAGCTTGTACAGCAAAAACATACGAAAAAACTTTACCACTTCAAGCTAAAAACACTACTAACATAATAGTATTAGTATAGCTTGTTTATTTTATGGTCTTTCCGTTTTGATTTTGCTTTGCTTGTGGCATTTTTAAGTCTATACATGCCACTGCTATCTTCAGAGAAGTTATTGGTTTTCCGTTGAGTTTGGTGATTTTTGGGTGACGCGAAACATCGAAATAGCTCAGTTTTTTTTGTTTGTCTTCTTACGAAATGTTATGATAACCTTGTTTGTAAATTTTCTAGAGCCAGTTTCAATCGAAGTGAAATTGCATTCGCAAAGTTTTTGTCCAAGAAACGTCTCGTGTCCAGTCTCCAGCATCACGGTCAACGGAAGTCGAATTAATGTAACGGACCCAGGATTGACATTTGTTATCGTAAACGCAACTGCAGGTAGAACTTGTCTGTCTGTCTGTCTGTCTGTCTGTCTGTCTGTCTGTCTGTCTGTCTGTCTGTCTGTCTGTCTGTCTGTCTGTCTGTCTGTCTGTCTGTCTGTCTGTCTGTCTGCCTGCCTGCCTGCCTGCCTGCCTGCCTGCCTGCCTGCCTGCCTGCCTGCCTGCCTGCCTGCCTGCCTGCCTGCCTGCCTGCCTGCCTGCCTGCCTGCCTGCCTGCCTGCCTGCCTGCCTGCCTGCCTGCCTGTCTGTCTGTCTGTCTGTCTGTCTGTCTGTCTGTCTGTCTATCTGTCTGTCTGTCTGTCTGTCTGTCTGTCTGTCTGTCTGTCTGTCTGTCGTAAGAATATCTCGCAAAGTACTGCACAGGTTTTCAAGAAAGGTTGTGGAAAGATTAGTCATAGACTAAGGACTAAACCAAATGGTTGAAAATTTGATGAAAATATCATAAACGTTTCTCCGTGTAGAAAGATAATTGAAATGCAAGGAATATGCCCGCGATATGCAAGGAATGTGGTATAGTGTAACTTTAAACTGGGGTCTCCATAACCCTGCTGGCTTTGGTAGGCGGTCTCTGAATGTGCTCTTGTTATAAATAACGTCACTCCTTTTGTTTCTTTCAGGCAATCAGATAGACACCAAACGGTTTGACACCCAACTGGACCCATTAGCTCGGAGTAAAATCTCTCACTTTCTTATTAATCTTCCGACTGAGGTGATAATCCTGATGGTTATGGCTCTCAATGGCTCTAAGTGCGTCGCCGATGAGAACTTACCTATAATTGCGATGACCTTAAACAACCAAGTACCAAACTCCCTGGCACGACTCAGTTCATGGGTACTTGCGGGATACAAAGGGGTACTGGGGGTTCATTGGACTACATCGAGGAAATCGTCCCCCGAGATGGGATCAGCAAAAGTAACTCTTTCAATTCCAATCAGAGGAGGCAAGTTATGGAGAGTTTCTATATCTTGTTGAACACACATACTTATCATTTTCTTTCATTTTATTTCAATTCATTTTCTTTCGCCTCGCTTCACTTCCACTTCACTTCACTTCACTTCACTTCACTTCACTTCACTTCACTTCACTTCACTTCACTTCACTTCACTTCACTTCACTTCACTTCACTTCACTTCACTTCACTTCACTTCACTTCACTTCACTTCACTTCACTTCACTTCACTTCACTTCACTTCACTTCACTTCACTTCACTTCACTTCACTTCACTAAATTCTATTTCAACCCAATTCAAATTCTGATATGTATATATTCTACTCTTTTTCATCCTTGTAGTTGGTGAAGATTGTCAGCAATGCGAGGTGATGTCTTGTCTCAAATTAGTCAAAGGTTTCGTGTGTAAATGTGCAGCTGGTTATACAGGTATCACTTGTACACAAGGTGAGAAGCAATAGATATCTTTTGATTCAGTTGACCAACGACCACGCATGCGTAAGCACAAGTGTAAGCCCAATTATCCAATTAGCGCAAGGATTTGGGCAAGCAATAAGCACAAGCACTGATTAGCGTGAGCAATTAGCGCGAGCAAGTAGCGCAAGCACTGATTAGCGTGAGCAATTAGCGCGAACAAGTAGCGCAAGCACTGATTAGCGTGAGCAATTAGCGCGAGTAATAAGCGAGTTTTAGGGTGTTGCGCGCATCATTTTCCAAAAAAACTGGCGAACTCCAACTCAAAGTAAACATACTGTTTAAAATCAACAAAGTATAGATACAGTTTCTGACTGTTCTTCTGCTGTTGTTGGCTTGCTAGCAAGTTTGTTCGCCATTGCTTACTTTGTGGGAAGCCCGCCAAGAGCCCGCCAATTCCTTTGCAGAATGATGCGCGTGTAATACCCTGAAATTCACCTATTAGCGCAAGCAAGTGGTGCAAGCACTAATTAGCACAAGCAGGGGCACGAACAATTAGCGAAGCAATTAGCGCAAATAATTAGCGCAAGCATTAGTGCAAGCATTAGTGCAAGCATTAGCGCAAGCATTAGCGCAAGGATTTTCTGCTAAGCAAGCACAGATATATAACGCTTCAAACAGGAGGGTAGGAACAAGCTTAGGCACGAGGCCTATACTTGTAGACCCTGGGCACAGACCAGTCTCTTCATTAACTCCTCCTATCTTAATTTACAGACGTCAACGAATGTGATTCCAAACCTTGTCAAAATAACGGCACTTGTTTTGATGGTCCCAACAAATACATTTGCAACTGTACAGAGGGGTATAAAGGAACGAACTGCGAAACAAATTAGTCCGTTAAAAATTGAAATATCTAAGAAAACAATGTTACACACTGAGTACTACTAGAACACTATACCGACAATATAATTTTTTCACAGAAAGTGAACATTTTTCTTTGGAGTTTATATGCTTCAAAAACAAACAGAACTAAGATATAGATAAGACTAAATAAAGTATTATTAAGATACATTCAAGTTAACCATGACAATTATACATTATTAGGTAATATTGTAGAATTCTAAGATAACTTTATTAGTTACAATTACGGACGGACGCTGTAGGAATCTTTTGTAATTAAGGTCTTCGTTAAGGTTTGCAGGGTCATTTCTGTAAAGCGCTCTCAATTTGTCAAAAATTATGCCACAACAATAAAATAGATATCGTTAGAAAGCTATGAATTTGTAAAATACAATGGTGTCTTTGGTTTCGTGATAAACGCAAACCGTTAATATTTGTGAATTTTTTTAATTAAAACCAGAGGGCTTCACTCGGGGCGACTTAAGAACAAAACGTTCAAAAAAATTTTTCGCAGTTCCATTCCGAGATAAATGTCCAGCAAAACGGTGTCAGCGTTTTTTTATTTATTGCCTGGTTTCGAATTTATGACTTATTTTGTCCCGCGAATGTTGGTCGAAAAACAGCATTTTTAACTTTGGTCGTCAATAAAATCGGCAAAACTCGACATATCAAAAAACACTGACACCGTTTTGCTGGAAATTTATTCGGAATCAAACTACAAAAAAAGATTTTAAACAAAATAAAACGCTGTTTACTCGAGTCGCCCCGAGCGAAGCCCTCTGGTTTTAATTAAAAAATTCACAACTATTAACGGTTTGTGTTTATCGCAAACCCAAAGACACCATTGTATTCTACAAATTAATAGCTTTCTAACGATATCTATTTTACTTTTGTGGCATAAATTCTGACGAATTGAAAGCGCTTTACAGAAATGACCTTGAAAACCTTAACGAAGACCTTAAAGCTAATAAGCGTTATTATTATATAGCTCTGTCGGTCTTCACGGGCCAAATTACCCTGCCCTTGGTCTTTTCGCACAAACCTCGCTACTTCGTTGCTCAGTCAGTACAGAAAGACCACAGGCTGGATAATTTTGCCGTAAAGATCTCTCGCTCGGTCAACAAGGTTTTAGTAATCTTTTCATAACTGGTTTAGAATCCTGACAATATATATTTCAGTCCATTATATTTTCTTCTCAAGTTAAAACTCGTCGTGTGACATTCTTTTCAATGTTTCTCCGTGATCCGTGGCTCTGCTTCCGACAAATAAATCAAAATGTAAGATAATTTCTTCCACCGATAGCGACCCGTTTGCGTCTTCGTCTGTCCCTTCCATGAGATGCTCGGCTTCCTCGCGCGATTCTCCTCGCGAGGGGATAACCCACTTGCGAATCTCGTCCATCTCGAGTTTGCCGTTGCCGTTTACGTCGAACGATTTTGCGAAGTGCGCTCGCTCGCGTTGCACCCACTCAGGTCCTTGGTCACTCCCATACTGACCGAGGAATTCCTCAATTGATATGAGACTATGGAAAGAGAAAACTATTTGAGTTTAAAGTGTTTATGAAGTGTAAAGTACGTTGGCATTTTTGTTGTCTTATTGTACAGAGGAGCATGACAGGAGCACTCACTGAAAATTTCAAGAGAATCTGATGCGTAGTTTTAACGCCATCAACTCTCAGAATTTGCCGTGGATAGTTTGTTTTGGCGAAATTTGGGCTTCTTGGTAACAATGCCTTATGACGTACGCAGATGAATCATTAATAGTGAAATCTATTGTTCTTATGCATAGTTGTCCATCTGCGTACGTCATAAGCATTGTTTCCGAAAGCCCAATTTTTCTCTAAGAACGACTAGCCATGGCAAACTTTGAGAGTTGATAGCGCGAAAACTACGCATCAGATTCTCTTGAAATTTTCAGTGAGTGCTCCTGTCATGCTCCTCCGTACAATAAAAAACAACAAAAATGCCAACGGATTTTTCATTTCATAGACATTTTAAAGTGCAACTATTCGTTTGCAGGTTATTCCATTTTCCGATTAAAGTCGGAAAAGTTCAATCTAAAACTGAAGAGGTAATTGAAACCAGTCACTCGGTTCCACTTTTATGAACTGTCTAAGTTTGAGTTTTTGCTCCTTTTGCTCCTTTTGCTGAACTCGTGTGAACGACGACCGGGTGGAATTTACTGGTATGACGTCAAAGACAATGGAGTACCCATTATGCTTTAAGAGGACCTAAGAAGGCTTCGCTGATAAATTCCTTGCTTTACGTCGAAATTCATATATTTCTTTACTTTTGCTGAAGCCGGTTTTGCACTAGACGGAATTTTGCGCGCGGAGCGGAATTTTTCTTTGCCTTTTCTAATTAGTTCCACCCGAGAAATCACAAAACAAAGAAAATTTCCGCTCCACGCGCAAAATTCCGCCTCGTGAAAAACAGGCTTAAGTTAGATGATAACCCTCTCAAAAGAAAATACAACTTCAAAAGGTTTAGTTGATCTTTAAGCTGTAGGATTTTTCTGCTAGAACATGAAAATCTGTGCACCGTTGCACTTGCTGAATACATCAGTATATTTTCGGTATAACGGAAGCAAGCAGCAAATAGCAACGCTTAGTTTCAATCGCTCAACCGTTACAAAAAATGTATGCTCTTTCAGGGCACCCTCGACAAAAATGGCACCTCATTGTTGGTGCTTTGACGTTCGCGTTTGCAGACAACTTCTTGCGCGCTGCTATATACAGTATATTTCTTACCCATCTGCATCTTTATCAACATCCTCAATAATTTCTTCAATTGCAATTTGCTCCATGTAGTCGGCTTCTTCTGGATGTTGGAAGTTCACGTACTCGTCGCTATTCATCTTGCCATCCCGGTCTCGGTCAGCGGCGTCGAACTTTCGTTTTGCTTTGCGTATTTGGTCTTTTAGCACCTGAGAATAGATGATTTAAATTTATACACTAATTAGGGAGGGAGGGAGGGAGGGAGGGAGGGAGGGAGGGAGGGAGGGAGGAAGGGAGGGAGGAAGGAAGGAAGGAAGGAAGGAAGGAAGGAAGGAAGGAAGGAAGGAAGGAAGGAAGGAAGGAAGGAAGGAAGGAAGGAAGGAAGGAAGGAAGGAATTGAAGGAAGGCGGGAAAGAACAAAGGAACAAACAAACGAACAAGCAAACAAACTCCCAGGCAGAATATAAAAAGCGTAATTCGTTAGGGCACCGAAGTTGAAGCGCAATCCTTTTTTCCACCCACCAACACTAACCTGCGTGCAGGCTGTGTTCTTACCTCATCTTTTGGAAAATCTTGGTGCTCCCATTCTCCAAACCGCGCCTTCATGTACTCTGTCCACGATATCACCTTATCTCCATCTGTGTCTTGAGTTGCGATGTCATCGTCAACAGCATCGTACATGAAAATCTTTCGTTGTTTGTCTATCCAAGCTTCGAGCTCGTCAAGGGAGATCTGTCCATCTTTGTCCTTGTCCAAACGTGGAATCATGATCCTCAGTCTCTTCTTGGCGTCTTCTTCGCTTAGCTCCTCAAACTCTTTAGCTTGCTTGGGACCTAAGAAGGCATCGTGGTCGTACTCTGGGTTGTGATGTTCTCCGTCGTAATGAGAGTGTTTGGAAAGATGGTCTTGCTCGTGGCGCTCGATCGTACTGACTACACCACGTATTAGAGAGAACACTAGGAGTATCGAACAACACGACCACATCTTTGCCCTACACTCTAACTAACTATCTTAAAACAACGCTTCTATGCAGCGTATTTTATCACTTTCCACTTTGCTACGTAAAGTCTTTCTCAGGCAAACACGTTTGAATTCAAGTTTTTAGCCAATAAGAATATGCCAACTGCTTTTCCTTTCAATACTGACTATATGTATTAAAGCTGATTAAACATATCAGCCATAAAGGTTATTTATGATAGTTTTATCAACAAAGACATTAATTATACTGTGCACATTGTATTGTATATAGTTATATCTCTTGTGTTTATGGCAAAACTTCGTCAAAGTATATGATTTTTTCCCTTTTTTCTAAATTCCTTTTATGGCTTTTCGGAACCAATTACTGTTAGAACACTTTTTAATGTTGACCTTTTTGGCGAATCTAAAATGAAGGACAGAATATTCTTATTAGCACTCTTATGTACATAAAATCATAATAATTTTCTTATTGTTTCAAAAGACCAATGATTCAGATATTAGCTTCTTCCGTTTCAAAAGACTGTGAAGAATGTCTACTCTTACAAGGTTAACTCATCGAGAATTAATGTTCTAATTAGGGTTTTTGATTCTTCTAATTCTTTTTGTAAAAGAAAGCATCTTTGCGGTGACGGCATGATTTGGTATTCACACGACAGCCTTATTTACACAAATGGGAAAATTGTTTAACTTTCATGTTACGAATGCACAGCGAAACACAGTAACGTTCCCAGTAATGTGGCGATGTTTAATACTGGTTTATTTCATTCCCATATGCACGGCGCCAATGTAATCCTAATGTCAGTCCTACGTAGGCAGTGTAAAGATGTGCAAATCGAAAATGCTGATCAAATGGTATACTCGAAATATTTGTTAAGGTCCTGAGGATGGTCTAACGTTCTGACAAAGGGCTTTTGCGCGAAACGTTATCGTTATACCCTTTGCAACTGAATATTTCAACAGGACGTCAAACTTTTCTCATTTCTACACCCATATAACCAGATATACATTACACAAGACGTATACATGTGCCAATATTCATCGTGAGAATTATTCCTTCTGTTTTCCTAAGCAGCAGTTTCTTCTAGTCAGTTATGTAACAAGTCAGAGCAAATATTCTCAGACTTTGGAGTGAAAAAAAGTTATGTCACTATTGTCAGTTTTTGGTATAAAAACTGCAAATTTTGTTTTTATTTTTTAATAGCCGCGCGGGGACTGCTACTCATCTTGCTCTTCACTATCTCGCAATGACCAATCAGATTGTAAAGGCGGTTTTCCACTAGGCGACATTTGTCGACCGACTCGACTTTTTCTTTTGTCTTGGCTAATTAGTTCCACTCGAGAGCTTACGAGACAAAAGAAAATGTCGCTTCGCGCGACATTTTTCGCCAAGTGGAAAACCGCCTTAACAGCGTACACTGGGCATTATAGGGGTCATTATACTAGTACCGTATGTTACCACTAAATATAACACGGAATTTGTATGCAATAATCTTTTGACTGTCAAGGTGACAAGGACATGTAAAAACGTTTTTGTATTTTCACTCTGGCTAACGCCAAGCAATTTTATTGATCAACGTAAGATCCCCGACAGTCAAATGGTTAAATATCTACCTCAAACTCATTAATAATTCATGAGGAAAACACAAAGGAAATCAGTACCGTGTCGGTGGTTTGGATGTCGGAAGAAGAAATCACATAAATTAAGCAAACTTTCACCTTGATTTTCTCTTAAAATACTGATTTGTTTGAGGTGCTATATCATACACTCGGAGGAGTGTCTCATCAGGATCTCCAAACACCGGGACGTTTGTTGAAAACCGAGGTGAAGCCAAGGTTATTAAGCAAACTTCAAGGTGTTTGGATATCACGCCTGAATGCACTCAGTGTTGCCAAGTCTGACTAGTTCCCAGGTCTCTATCGCCGTTTAACATTAGCAATCTGAGCCCACTGTATCAGTGATAACTTTATTTGGATAAAGTACTTCATCTTGTCTAAATCAAAGAATACATAAAGAACGTAGGGGCTATGATATAATGATCAAGTAAATTAAGAAAATAATAATTAACATTGAGAAAATAATTATTAACATTGAAATCAGCTTTTGAAAACCGAAACCGTTTGCTCCGGAAAAATCCCAAGTTGAATCCCTGAGAAAAAAATCCCAACTCCTTCAAAAAATCCCAAGATCTTGGGATAAAATCCCAAGGTTGGCAACACTGGAAACACTCCTCCTTGTATGATATATTACATCTCCAGACAACAGTAGCCTGCATGCAGGCTCTCCCAGGCCAGCACCTGCAGCAGAAAGCCTGCACACGGGATAGCTAGTACAGATTCACCAGCAAATCAAATACAAGACAAACCTTGTTTAAAGCATTTTAATAAAACAAATAATTTAACCATGTAAACTCCATAAAAATGGCACAAGAAACAAACTTTTAGTCAAACTTCTAAAAGAAAGCTTATTTGCAATTCAAAGACATTTTTAACTAGTGTATAAATTCAAAGGGACTGGAAAACCTGTAACACAGTTTTAAATTACTGTAAGCAATTAACATAGTACTATTTCTAATGTTTTATTGCCTTAAATAATGTATAAATGGGTTTTTTCATATTTTTTAAAAATGGTGTTCAGTTTTTATCATATCTTCCTTAATGTTTTGATAAACCAAGGATTAGAAAGACCTTATAGTTCATCTTTGTGCTTTGGTAAAGCTTGACCATAGTCAGTTGCTTCACTGCCTGTGAAAACATCATGATGAGAAATAACTTCTTCGATGCTAAGCTTGCCATCTTTGTCATCATCACTTTCATGTATTAAATGCTTCACTTCTTCATCTACGATGGTGGCGTCTGTGTCAGGGTTAATCCATGCACGGAGCTCTTCGTGGTTCAGTTTACCATCGCCGTCCTTGTCTAACTCTTTAGTGAATCGATCAGTCTCTTCTTTTACCCATTCAGGCTCCTCATCTCCACCGTCCGATTCAGGATCTTTGTATTCACCAAGGAACTCTTCTAAGTCCAACTTGCCATCTTTATCTTTGTCCATATCTGGCAGAGAAAAGATAAAATAGCTAAGCAATACATTCACCTTAGTTCACATGTCAGCAGTTTTTCGTGGCTTTTTTGGGTAAAATACAAAAGATTGAGTGAACATTTGTTTTTTTAATGTCAGGGTTATACTTATGAATAGGACAGAGAACTGTGAGGAATCACCACAATTTTTGCTGTGATTTTTATCCTCTTGGAGTATGTGATCAAATGTATTGTCTTACAAATGTATTGGACCAATGTACAGACAGCTATATGGCCCAATACTTTTGAGTGTCATACACTTAAACACATGCCTCAGAATCAGGACCACTATAAAATGCAATTCCTTTCACTAATTTATATTTAATACCTCATTAACACCAATGGTACATGCTGTGTTTGTCGATAAATAAATGGTGTTTTTTCTTTTTAAATAACAACAAATCGTTTCACAAGAATAGATATAAACTATTAATCAAAATACTACATGTAAACCATGTGCAGTTTAAACCAAAATAATTCATTTAAATTGTTGGTGGTATTTAAAAAAAAGAGGTAAAAAATCTTGATTCTTTGCAGAAAATACTTTTTATTATAATTACTTATATTTTAATGACTTATTAATAAAATAGGTTGATTGAAAAATTTGAATTACGTGGGCACATCTGTACATTGATTCAATTTGAAAAATGAAAGTGGGATTTAAATTGATATAAACAATTCTTTATATAAACTGCATGTTCTTTTAACTCAAAAGGAAAAGCTTTACCTTCAAGAGTTTCTTGAGCGTTCAAAGCTTGCATGTCTGGGTTTCCTTCTGGATGCAAGAAGCCAGCAAACTCGTTAGCACTGAGTTTGCCATCTTTATCGGTGTCGGCAACATCGTAATGTTTTCGATCTCTTTCCACCATCTTCTTCATTTCTTCGTCGTCCTCATTGACTGGTTCATCGCCGTAACTGTCCTTCATGAATTCATCCCAGCTGATGAAGCCATCGTTGTTCTTATCTTTTTCCTTAACGTCGCTTTCCATGCCCGATAGCATCTTTTTTTGGAACACAGTTTTGACCCATTTCTTGAGCTCTTCGGCCGTCACATAGTTGTCGCTGTCACTATCGACTTTCGAGATAAGCAATTTCAAACGCCTTTTAGCTTCGTCGGGCGATATATGATCGAACTCGTCCTTCATGTCTCCAAGGAAAGCTTCGTGGTCGTAATCTGGGTTGTGTTCGCCGTCCACAAGATGTTCTTCTTCGGTCAGATCGTCCTTGTGTTGAAGGGGTCTGCCGTGTTCGTCTTTGCCGTGCGCATCTGTCGGTAAAGCAAACACGGAGATTATACAGGCACCGAGAAAGACGAACAGTTGCTGCTTGATCAACATCTTGAGAACAACGTTGGGTAGTTACGATCAAATGCAAATTATGTGTAAAGGGACAAAGCTTTTGAAACCGACTGTTCCCAGATGGTCTATTTTGATAGGAACAACGTGGCACCAAGATAGAGCGCCACGACACATCCGGTCAGCTGAGAGCTGAAGGCCCGGCCTTGAATGCTTGAATACAACGACGCTATCTGTAAGATACGGTGGCTGATTAGTGCCATTATGATTTTGCGTTCAAGTTTCTATTTTCCGAGTTTTTTCTCGAGTTTTTTCTCGAGTTTTTTCTCTCGAGTTTTTTCTCGAGTTTTTTCTCGAGTTTTTTCTCGAGTTTTTTCTCGAGTTTTTTCTCGAGTTTTTTCTCGAGTTTTTCTCGAGTTTTTCTCGAGTTTTTTCTCGACTTTTTTCTCGACTTTTTCTCGACTTTTTTCTCGACAGACGCCAGTAAGCCAACATGACGGACGATGCACCGCCGAGTGGTATAAACGATCAAAACGATATACTATTTTCATCGAATTCAATAGAAAAGGTGAGTTATATGTGATTTCAATGTAACTATTATGATCTTGAGAGCTTTTTGAAGTGGTCTGTGTTAAATTTTTGAACGAGTATTATTGACAATTAAACGACATACTGTATATGATGTATAGTATAAAAGAAGTATAAATAATAATAATAATTTAATTAAGCACTCACTTATTATTAATTACAGCGTTTATATATGAGAAATTTAACATTAATTAGAGTGCAGGGTTCCTGAAATAACCACAAGGTTAATCTAGTCAGGTAACCCTATTCAATGCACAATTATAAATAAAATATTTTAGCTAGGTGAGCTTGTATAAGATGTAATAGCATGAAAGTGTAGTAGCATAAAATTAATATAATACAATCCGAAAGAAAAAATACATTTTTGGATATTCATATATATACATATATCTGTACATAAGGTACAATATAAATGCATATATCACTAATATATTAATTTTATGTTAACTACACTTTCATGCTATTACATCTTATACAAGCTCACCTAGCTAAAATATTTTATTTATAATTGTGCATTGAACAGGGTTACCTGACTAGATTAACCTTGTGGTTATTTCAGGAACCCTGCACTCTAATTAATGTTAAATTTCTCATATATAAACGCTGTAATTAATAATAAGTGAGTGCTTATATTAATTAAATTATTGTTATTATTTATACTTCTTTTATACTATACATCATATACAGTATGTCGTTTAATTGTCAATAATACTCGTTCAAAAATTTAACACAAACCACTTCAAAAAGCTCTCAAGATCATAATAGTTACATTGAAATCACATATAACTCACCTTTTCTATTGAATTCGATGAAAATAGTATATCGTTTTGATCGTTTATACCACTCGGCGGTTACTGGCGTCTGTCGAGAAAAAAGTCGAGAAAAAAGTCGAGAAAAAAGTCGAGAAAAAAGTCGAGAAAAAAGTCGAGAAAAAAGTCGAGAAAAAAGTCGAGAAAAAAGTCGAGAAAAAACTCGAGAAAAAACTCGAGAAAAAACTCGAGAAAAAACTCGAGAAAAAACTCGAGAAAAAACTCGGAAAATAGAAACTTGAACGCAAAATCAAATGGCACTAATCAGCCACCGTAGTAAGAACATGTTTTACGTTTTTTGGGTTTTTTAGACCTTATATCTACTACAAATCTTGTTTTTTGTGCTTGTTATTCAAGCTGTTTGCATGCGGGTGCCCCCATGCTACTCAGTTTAATACTGCAGTCAATAGTGTCTGAAGAGTTGCCTGGCGAAGTGCGTTGAGGTCTATCCGTTTACAATTACTGTAATGAGGTTTTGGTTGATCGGTTATATATAGAGAGGAATGATATTTACAATGTATCATGATTTATAGTCAAACCGGATGTTCTCTTGCATACGACTTTGCAATGTCTCTCCCCTCGCCTCCCTCCCCCGGAAAAGAAATGCATGATCGCATGTTAATGTTGATAACGCAACATGACGCAACATTGCAATTTTGATAGATTGGCGGATCCTATTAATAGCAACTTGCAAACGCTTTACACGTATAATATGTATACCTTACATGTATAAACGCTTTACACGTATAAATAAATAAATAAATAAATGAATGCCATACCAACGATCAGGAGGATCATCGCTGCCAAAATAGAAAACCAGACCATTGGCCAAGCAATCCGTCTAAAAAATTTGATTTTATTTGACCATAATGTTTGACTGTTAAGGTTCGACCACACCCACAGTCCAATCAATCCAATCATGCATATTTGTATCAAAAAGGTATGCAACATTGCAATTTTGATTGGGAGATTCAATCAGCAGCTTGCAAACGCTTTACAGTATCACGTACGATTCCTCGACGGGTTGCTTAAAATATTGGTTTTGTGTAAACACCAAACATTTAAACACCAAACAACACAGAAATGTGATGTTATACTTGAAGGTATAATGGCTCTAACTTTATGTAGAATTTCGTATTATCCAAAGTTTAGCATTTAAAACGATTTTTAGGGCAACCCGTCGAGGAATTGTGATAAAGTGTTTGCAGCTGGTTGCTGATTGAATCCATCAATCAAAACTGCAATGTTGCGTATCAATATTGCAAAGTCGCATATGGTTAATAATCCAATCAATTATAACATTATCAACAAATGTTGGAGACCAAACTAGTTCATGCCCCTCCCGGAAAACTGTGCAGTATTTTGTGAGAAATCCTGACGACAGACAAACAAACAAACAAACGAACGAACGAACGAACGAACGAACGAACGAACGGACGAACGAACGAACGAACGAACGAACGAACGAACGAACGAACGAACGAACGAACAGACGAACACGTCGAACAAACCGAACGGACGCACAAACCGAACGGACGCACAAACAAACGGACGAACGAACGAACGGGCAGACGGACGGACAGATGGACGAACAGACAGACAAACGTGACAGAATGACGTCATGGAAGCTATATGAAACCGAGAGGAATCCGATGTTTTCCGAAAACGTCGGAACCCGACGCGTGCGAAGCCACAAGGAAGCATGGGAATGATAAACCAACATGGCGGACATGGCGGAAACAAGATTGTGCAAACAAATAGTTTGGCCAACTGCTTATGAGATTTAAAATAGAAACCCAAGTGATTATAAAAGGAAGACGAGGTTAACGCTATTCTACGACTAGCAACAACCTACGAGCAATTTTCAGGTGATAAAACGAACGCATTTTGAAACGCAATATTTAGCCTATTTTTGGTTTGAATTAAATCCTTTACTTGTACATAAATTACATTCGTCTGATTTCACGTTTGTAGAAATAAGGAGAAAAACAATGAGCTGTCCACATATTACATCTACAAGAAAAATTAGCGAAGAAGATATGAGTCATAAAGTACAGGTATTGTTTTTATATAAATGGTTATAAACGACAATAATTTTGATAACCGATAGTCTCGACAGACGCCGGCCGACAGGTATATTTATTGAAGGCCGAGGTTTGATAACAATGCAATTGAGGCACCAGGACAGGAAAACGAAAGTGTTATATAATGAATAATAAAAAACATTTTTTTTATAATTAATTGCATTGTATTCTATGTGATTTTCTTTATAAACTTATTGTAAAGGACAGAAAATAAAAAAAGTTGAGAGCATTTTATTTTTCAATAGTTATCAGTGGGTGAACTGTCAGACATCCTAGACAGCCTCGACACAGCAATGGGTTAAAAAGAATCATATCACGATTATTGTCTCAGAAATTATTGTGTCATTTGTTGATATTAGACTATGCAAATTCATGAAATTGATAAGGTAAATTGATATTAACCCATTGCTGCCTAGGATGTCTGAGGGTTCCCCCTTTGATGAGTAAAATCATCTGGTGTTATGCGTGAGTTAATTCTTCCTGTAACCATCCTCCTGGGCCACCCCCGGGACGATGCAGAAAATTGGATCCCGTGGGTGGGGAATTGTTTTATTAATTTTATCCAGGGGTATAGGCTGGGATCAATCTCGTATTGAAGAGATGTGGGGAGTCTGGTAATTAAATGTTTCTTCCATGCGTTCAAAATGGTGACAAAATTTAAATATTTTTCAGGAAAATATTCCGAGTATGTGGGTACTGTAATGATTCGAATAAGCACCCTCCTTCCAATAAGTGCTCCCTCTTGAATAAGTGCCCCCCTTCCACTGCATTTTTTTAAATAAGCACCCCCTCCCGAATAAGTGCCCCCCTCACAAATAAGCACCCCCTGCTATTACTCAATCAGGTGAACGTGACCCTTTCGACGGAATCACAGAGTCGGACGTCGAGGATGCTGCGTCCGACAATCTTGTTGACGAAAGTGACTGTGACGATGAACTTGTCATTGATTGAGAACAATTGGCTACATTATAAATATGACTTGTATTCTATCTACTAGAGCAGAGAACTAAGGTTTCAGTTGGGTTTTTTTAAAATCCTTGTTATTGTTGTTGTTCTTGTTCTTGTTAAGATTGTTATTAAAGTTCTGCATTTCCATGGAATCAGATTGTGGTGGTTGCTAAAAAATTAAAAGATTTATAAGCACCCCCTCTTGAATAAGCACCCCCCCCCCCAACCTCCTAAAATTAAATAAGCACCCCAGGCGCTTATTCGAATCATTACGGTAAATGTAAGTGTACAGCAACAGAAATGAGCTGTTTAATTTTACATTATTTTGTTTCATGTTCAAAACATAAATTTGCAGTTGATATAGTGTAAATCATGTGTTATTTCTCATATATTAATCCATCTGTTGAGGCTGTTGTTAAGTTTTAATGAAAATGTTCAAGGCATTGTGATAAATTTACTTTATTTATAAGTTTGTTATCACTAGCTTTTGAATTATAATTTGGTACCAAATTACACCAGCAATGATTTAACATTCTTGTATAGCATTGCTTGATATACAATTATACATGTACATGTATTTTTGTACTGTGTTTTAGTGTGATGAGTGCAGCCATGGTGCTCCTGATGTATGGTTGTGTTTACAGGTTAGAACATACTCAGAGTTTGAATTAACGGTGTGCAATTTGCACATCGTTTTGGCCTAAATAGTGAAAATTGCATATCACTTTTCAAAACGATGTGCAAAAAAAGACTTATGAGCATTCATCCACGTTTAGAGGTAATGTATGTATATAGGTAATATTTTCGAAAAAAAGTTGCACATTGTTTTTTCTCAACTAATTTGAACCTTGAACATACTATTACTGTAATATAGAAACATTTTTAAAATAGAAATTTCACTTATTTTTGTATCTAATAAATCCAGTGTATTAACTTTATAGCCCAGCTAAGCTGTGCAAAACAATGATTTCATAAGGTTTAATGATTATTAAGATATTTAATTAATTCCTATTATTTATAGAGTTGCTGTTCTTTTGCTGGATGTGGAAAACTTTCAAAAAATCACATACAAAGCCATCACCAGGTTTAATTAATAATTACTTTTCTAAACTAATTGACAGCAGGGGTGGTGCCTGGGGGGAGCAGGGGGATACAGCCCCCCTGTCAAGGAACCCTAGCCCCCCCCCCCCCTACATTGGGAAACATTTACAGATTTGTCAGGGAATGATCTGGAAGAAAAATTGTACTTTTAACAATTTTATTATTTCATGCTGAGAAGATGGAATAAGCTATTCTAGATGTGCAAATTTTGAAATCAGGGAATTCTTGCCACCACCCCCGATTGACAGTTGATTTAATAAATACTGTATATATTGTAACAATGTTAGAATGGACAGTTAGGGCACCCTGTGCAATATAGCTCACGTGACTTGGGAGCATGGCCATCGAGCGAGTTCGGTTTCAAGGAATGGTTTCTCAGCCGTGGTACGTAAGTGTCTTTGGTTTCGACGATATGTTCTTCCATTGACCTCTACAAGGAAGGATCGAAAACCCAACTCTTCAATGACTCGGCCAAGGGACCACTAGGAATCACCTGGACAGCGCATCCTGATGACATCACCTGCGACCTGGACAGCGCATCCTGATGACATCTCCTGTGACTGTCGATCATAAAATCGCCTTTGTTTCTCTTTGCGTTTCTTTATCTTCTGCTGCACCCCTTCGATTAGGTGAGGCTTTAACTGTTTCCGTGCAACTGGAAGACATGTTCGTGTATGCCTATGGAAGAACGTATTGTCAAAACCGAAGACACTTACGTACCACCGCTGAGAAACCATCCCTTGAAACCGAACTCGCTCGATGGCCATGTTCCCAAGTCACGTGAGCTATATTGCACAGGTGCCCTAACTGTCCATTCTAACATCGTTACATATATAATAGAATTTTTTTCTATTGAGAACATAGTGTGATAATCTAATGTTCGTTTATTAATTAATTAAGGAAACTGATCATGCAATTTACCTTTGTAAAAATGATCAACAAATTTGGTGCTTTTGCTGTGGTCGTAAATTGGATGAAGTGCAGCTGTCTTTTTCTCAAGATATTGAAGAGTGTCAGGATAAAGAACAATGTGACAGCACCAGTGATGATAATGACACAGTGTATACGGTGAGTTTCTTGGACTATTCTTGTCAGTTCTTATGCTGTATGATCTTGCAAGATCCTGTATGATCCTGTATTATTCTGCAAGATCCTGCTAGATTCTATATGATCCTGCAAGGTCCTGTATGATTCTGCAAGATCCTGTATAACCCTGCAAGATTCTGTATGATCCTGCAAGATCCTTTATGATCCTGTATTATCCTGCAAGATCCTGTATGATCCTGTATTATCCTGCAAGATCCTGTATGACTGGCCAGATTCTGTATGAGCCTGCAAGATCCTGTATGATTCTGAAAGATCTTGTATGATCCTGCAAGATCCGGTATGATCATGCAAGGTCCTGTATGATCCTGCAAGATCCTTTATGATCCTGCAAGATCCTGTATGAGTCTGAAGGATCCTGTTTTATCTTGCAAGATCCTGTATGAGCCTATAAAATCCTGTATGTTCTGCAAGATCCTGTATGATCCTGCAAGATCTTATTGTATGACTAGCAAGATTCTGTATGACTGGCAAGATTCTATATGATCCTGTAAGATCCTGTAAGATCCTGTATGATTCTGCAAGATCCTGTATGATCCTCTCCTTTTCTTGTTTGTTCAGGAGGAAGAAGCTCCTATGACTGACCAGGATTATTTTGATGGTTTTGAGAGAGGAATGAAACCAAGAGGTAAAAAAATTCTGAAATACATTACATTCACATTACATTACGTTACATTACGTTACATTACATTACATTACATTACATTACATTACATTACATTACATTACATTACATTACATTACATTACATTACATTACATTACATTACATTACATTCACATTACGTTACATTACGTTACATTACGTTACATTACGTTACATTACATTACGTTACGTTACGTTCACATTACATTACATTACATTACATTACATTACATTACATTACATTACATTACATTCACATTACGTTACATTACGTTACATTACGTTACATTACGTTACATTACATTACGTTACGTTACGTTACGTTCACATTACATTACATTACATTACATTACATTACGTTACGTTACATTGCGTTGCGTTGCGTTGCGTTGCGTTGCGTTGCGTTGCGTTGCATTGCATTACATTACATTACGTTACATTACGTTACATTCACATTGCATTACATTACGTTGCGTTGCGTTGCGTTGCGTTACATTACATTACGTTACGTTCACATTACGTTACATTACATTACGTTACGTACGTTACGTTACATTACGTTACGTTACATTCACATTACATTACGTTACATTACGTTACATTACATTACATTACATTACATTACATTACATTACATTACATTTAAATTTACATTATATTTACATTACGTTACGTTACGTTACATTACGTTACATTACATTTAAATTTACATTTACATTATATTTACATTACGTTACGTTACATTACATTACATTACATTACATTCACATTATATTACGTTACGTTACATTCACATTGCATTACATTACATTACATTACATTCACATTACATTACATTCACATTACATTCACATTACATTCACATTACATTACATTACATTACATTACATTACATTACATTACATTACATTACATTACATTACATTACATTACATTACATTACATTACATTACATTAACATTAACATTAACATTAACATTAACATTAACATTAACATGTACATGTACATGTACATGTACATGTACATGTACATGTACATGTGCATTTGCATTTGCATTTGCATTTACATTTACATTTACGTTACGTTACGTTACGTTACGTTACATGACATGACATTACATTCACGTTACATTACATTCACGTTACGTTACGTTACATTACCTGACGTGACATGACATGACATGACATGACATGACATGACATGACATGACATGACATGACATGACATGACATGACATGACATGACATGAGATTACATGAGATGAGATGACATGACATGACATTCACGTTACGTTACGTTACGTTACGTTACGTTACGTTACGTTACGTTACGTTACGTTACGTTACGTTACATTGCACTGCATTGCATTGCATTGCATTGCATTGCATTGCAAATGCGTTACGTTACGTTACGCTGCATTGCATTGCATCATGCTGTATTACATTACATTTGTTATCTTGTAATGTTTAGGTCTTACAGGTTTGAGCAATATTGGTAATACTTGCTATATGAATTCAGCCCTTCAAGCTTTGTCCAATAGGTAAGCAATTTAAAGTTTACTAGTCAGTTCTTGCTGTACAAGTTGCAGTACATATGGTATTCTTTTCTCTCCCCAGTCCTTCCTTGATGCAGTTCTTTCTGGATTGCCCTGGTTATGTTAAATACTTACCGCAAGCTAACCTCTCTGAGCAGTATCGGAATCTGGTAACTGAAATGTGGTCGAAAAAAAGGTACATATTAATATAATAAGAATATATAATGCAGGCGTTGCACACAGTGTTTGAGAAAACGTCTTTCCTCCTTCAGCCAGCAGAAAATAACACTTATTTATTTGTATTTCTTTACGTACAGGCAAAAGTTTGTCACTCCATCTGCATTTTTACAGTGTGTGCAAAAATTGAACCCACAGTTCCGAGGCTACAGACAGCAGGTACAGTATTTAGAATTGGTATTTTATATAGATCGTGTATTTGTTTCACACAAATTCGCTTTGCTTCACTTCGCTTCACTTCACTTCACTTCGCTTCACTTCACTTCACTTCACTTCACTTCACTTCACTTCACTTCACTTCACTTCACTTCACTTCACTTCACTTCACTTCACTTCACTTCGCTTCACTTCACTTCACTTCACTCAACTTCACTCTACTTCCCCTCACTTCACTCAACTTCACTTCACTTCACTTCACTTCACTTCACTTCACTTCACTTCACTTCACTTCGCTTCGCTTCACTTCACTTCACTTCACTTCACTTCACTTCACTTCACTTCACTTCACTTCACTTCACTTCACTTCACCTCACTTCTTCACTTCACTCAACTTCACTTCACTTCACTTCACTTCACTTCACTTCACTTCACTTCACTTCACTCAACTTCACTTCACTTCACTTCACTTCACTTCACTTCACTTCACTTCACTTCACTTCACTTCACTTCACGTCACTTCACTTCACTTCACTTCACTTCACTTCACTTCACTTCACCTCACTTCTTCACTTCACTCAACTTTACTTCACTTCACTTCACTTCACTTCACTTCACTTCACTTCACTTCACTTCACTTCACTTCACTTCACTCAACTTCACTCAACTTCATTTCACTTCACTTCACTTCACTTCACTTCACTTCACTTCACTTCACTTCACTTCACTTCACTTCACTTCACTTCACTTCGCTTCGCTTCACTTCACTTCACTTCACTTCACTCAACTTCACTCTACTTCCCCTCACTTCACTCAACTTCACTTCACTTCACTTCACTTCACTTCACTTCACTTCACTTCACTTCACTTCACTTCACTTCACTTCACTCAACTTCACTTCACTTCACTTCACTTCACTTCACTTCACTTCACTTCACTTCACTTCACTTCACTTCACCTCACTTCTTCACTTCACTCAACTTTACTTCACTTCACTTCACTTCACTTCACTTCACTTCACTTCACTTCACTTCACTTCACTTCACTTCACTTCACTTCACTTCACTTCACTTCACTTCACTTCACTTCACTTCACTTCACTTCACCTCACTTCACCTCACCTCACCTCACCACACCTCACCCCACCTCACCTCACCTCACCTCACCTCACCTCACCTCACCTCACCTCACCTCACCTCACCTCACCTCACTTCACTTCACTTCACTTCACTCAACTTCACTCAACTTCATTTCACTTCACTTCACTTCACTTCACTTCACTTCACTTCACTTCACTTCACTTCACTTCACTTCACTTCACTTCACTCAACTTCACTCAACTTCATTTCACTTCACTTCACTTCACTTCACTTCACTTCACTTCACTTCACTTCACTTCACTTCACTTCACTTCGCTTCGCTTCACTTCACTTCACTTCACTTCACTCAACTTCACTCTACTTCCCCTCACTTCACTCAACTTCACTTCACTTCACTTCACTTCACTTCACTTCACTTCACTTCACTTCACTTCACTTCACTTCACTTCACTTCACTTCACTTCACCTCACTTCTTCACTTCACTCAACTTTACTTCACTTCACTTCACTTCACTTCACTTCACTTCACTTCACTTCACTTCACTTCACTTCACTTCACTTCACTTCACTTCACTTCACTTCACTTCACTTCACCTCACCCCACCTCACCCCACCTCACCCCACCTCACCTCACCTCACCTCACCTCACCTCACCTCACCTCACCTCACCTCACCTCACCTCACTTCACTTCACTTCACTTCACTTCACTTCACTTCACTCAACTTCACTCAACTTCATTTCATTTCACTTCACTTCACTTCACTTCACTTCACTTCACTTCACTTCACTTCACTTCACTTCACTTCACTTCACCTCACTTCACCTCACTTCACCCCACTTCACCTCACTTCACCTCACTTCACCTCACTTCACCTCACCTCACCTCACCTCACCTCACCTCACCTCACCTCACCTCACCTCACTTCACTTCAC
>OZ036014.1:902700-907700 GCA_964035015.1 Corallium rubrum
ATAAAATAAAATAAAATAAAATAAAATAAAATAAAATAAAATAAAATAAAATAAAATAAAATAAAATAAAATAAAATAAAATAAAATAAAATAAAATAAAATAAAATAAAATAAAATAAAATAAAATAAAATAAAATAAAATAAAATAAAATAAAATAAAATAAAATAAAATAAAATAAAATAAAATAAAATAAAATAAAATAAAATAAAATAAAATAAAATAAAATAAAATAAAATAAAATAAAATAAAATAAAATAAAATAAAATAAAATAAAATAAAATAAAATAAAATAAAATAAAATAAAATAAAATAAAATAAAATAAAATAAAATAAAATAAAATAAAATAAAATAAAATAAAATAAAATAAAATAAAATAAAATAAAATAAACTTTTTGGTGAGAGGTGTCGGTGTCGGTGTCGGTGTCGGTGTCGGTGTCGGTGTCGGTGTCGGTGTCGGTGTCGGTGTCGGTGTCGGTGTCGGTGTCGGTGTCGGTGTCGGTGTCGGTGTCAGTGTCAGTGTCGGTGTAGGAAGAATTAAGTACATGTACTGTTCTTACAGTATCTTATGATATTTTCAAGGCAAAGAAGAGCTTTCAGCCATTCATTCGACTGCACAGTGTAATCCTATTACGTCGTATTCTGCAAGAATCAACGCCGAATCCAAGGGATATCTGAGAAGTATTTTAGATTGGTTTAACAGGTATTTGCCATCAGAGCCGCCGAGAGGGGGGGGGGGGGGCTAGGCATTTGCCATCAGGGCCGCCGAGAGGGGGGGGGGGGCTAGGGGGGAAAGTTTCCCTGGGCCCTCAACTTGAGAAGGACCCCCTAAAATTTTTGAGATATGAGTTTTTGACGTAAGAAAACATGAGGCCCAGAAAGTGTAAAGATCAATAACACTAACTTCATTTAATTTAGCCAACCCAGGGGACTAATTATTGAGAACGCGTAGAAACGATCTTATGATGTGTGACATCATCAGGATTCAGGACCCCCCAAATCGACCCATGTAACGTCATCAGGTGGCCCCAAATCGACCCATGTAACGTCATCACGACCCCCAAAATCGACCCATGTAACGTCATCAGGGGGCCCCAAATCGACCCATGTAACGTCATCAGGCCTCAAATCGACCCATGTAACGTCGTCAGGGGGCCCCAAATCGACCCATGTAACGTCATCAGCCCCCCCCCCCCCAAACCGACCCATGTAACGTCATCAGCCCCCCCCCCCAAACCGACCCATGTAACGTCATCAGGCCCCCCCAAATCGACCCATGTAACGTCATCAGGGAGCCCCAAATCGATAACTTGCCCCGGGCTCCATAATTTCTCTCGGCGACCATGTTTGCCATTTTTGTTTTACGATAACGAAAACATATTTTGTTTTTGTATGTTTCTCACTCAGCCTAAAATATAACTGGACTAAACATCCCCAATATCAATGACTAAAAACCCCCAATATCAATGACTAAAAACCCCACCGGTGTAAAATGGCGGGTAATGGCTCCTTTCTGGCATAGTAGTTACTATTGAACTTTTTCTAAACTAAATTAATTTATAATTAGATTGATCGAATGGCACTTATGCGGAATAACTTTATACTATTGTTATTTCCATTTTGGGCCAAGCCTCGTTTGACGTTAAGTCAAAATTAACACCAAAGCGAGACTTGGCGGTAAAAACAGAAAATTACGTAATCCCATTGTCGGCGCCGCTTGTGGTCTTTGGCTCTATACATAAATACATGTATGAAAAATTGTTAAGCGACAAAGTTTTTGGTTGTATTTTACCTTTAAAGCGTCCGAAATTACGGCTATAAAACGTCTGAAATATGACCAGAAATGTTCGAACGTTTGACATATGAAGTCTTGAAAGTAAAATGTCCAAACATTTAAGTAAATTACTCGTACATAGAGTCTTGCCTAGACAGTGATAAAAAGTTTAACTGTAAGGGGGAGCTTTTGTTATTTTTCTTAGCTGGTTATTTGGTCCTTGTGTTTCCTTCGAAGATTGCTTGGCTGCATTTTTTTCAGCAGACGAGTTGAAAGGTAAGTGATCTCATTCGCAATGAAAAGGAAAAATAAACGCGTTACGTGTAGCGCGTGGTTTGGTCCAAATGCATTCAAAGTCAGCAGTGGCGAATCGAGGAAGTTCACAGTAACTATGGATTGAAACTAAGTTACGTAATTCTTTTGTTTATTTTGTATAGGCGACAACATGTACAGATGTGAACACTGTTCTATGTATGTTAATATAATATAATATAATATAATATAATATAATATAATATAATATAATATAATATAATATAATATAATATAATATAATATAATATAATATAATATAATATAATATAATATAATATAATATAATATAATATAATATAATATAATATAATATAATATAATATAATATAATATAATATAATATACTTTGTTTAACTTTAATGTTTCATTTCGTCTTTTAAAAGCCTTCGTGTGACTGGGGCAGGGTTTTTTTGACCGAACATCTTTCAGTAACCGAGTTTAACACTATTCTAATTTAAAACTGTTTTAACGTAATAAAGAAGTCACTGTTCATGACCGAACGTTTCGAAAACGTCATCATTGGTTCTACAAGAGTAAAAAGATATGACCTGTTTTCACAACGATCACTCCTGATGAAGAAACGTTGGGTCATAGACAGTTACTAGTTGTAAGCTGCGTTCAATTAATTTTTAGCCAGAGTGTAGCTTTAAAGTGCTTATATCACTTGTGGAGTTTTAACGTATTTGAATAGAGCAAAAAAAAGTTAGTTAATAATTTATTTTGCCGTATTTGATTTACTTTAATAGTTTCTGAGATATAAGCCTTTAAACCAATTAGCCAATATAAGCCAATAGGCGATTTCAGGGTGTTGCGCGCGCATCATTTTTCAAAAAAACTGGCAAGCTCCCCTCAAAGTAAACGTACTGTTTAAAATAAACAAAGTATAGATACAGTTTCTGGATATTTACCACTGTTATTCTACTGTTGTTGGCTAGCTAGCAAGTCTGTTTGCCATTGCTTACTTTGTAGAGAGCCCGCCAAGAGCCCACCAATTCCTTTCCAAAACGATGCGCGCGCAACACCCTGAAAGTCGCCTATTTCGGCTTTTCGCCAAAAATTTCAGTCGTGCTTAAAAGCACGGGGGCCTGGGGCTCAGGAATCTAAGCCGACCGTCTTCTTAGTTGGAACTTTCGTGCGTACTGGAAAATGGGTGTGAGCTCGACATTTCGATTTTTCAGCCAAATATGTGTGTTTTTGTGAATCAATAAACCGAAACGTAGTTGTTTTGGATTGATTCGTTCCTGAGTCCCAGGCCCCCAAGGTGTTGAGAATTGGCATGTTCAGAAGCCAATATAAAACGGCAAAATAACTTATTAACTGATTTTTTCTGCTCTATTTAAATACGTTAAAGCCCCACATGTTATTTAAGCACTTTAAACTATGTCTGATTCTTCACCTGACTGCGTTGGAAATTTATCTTTCAGAAACTAAATATTGATTTTTTCTGGTAGGTTAAGAAATGGAATTAAAGAATGTCGAGTTTATAAACTTCCCGAGGTAAAATCAAGGCTATGATATCATTATCTTTGAAAACTCTTCAATTTGAAAAATAGAATTTCTAAAAGGCCTTTTTTCGTTTGTAGATGTTGTGCATTCACCTAAAACGATTTCGTCACGAGTTTTATCATTCATCTAAGATTAGCAGTTTTATTTCCTTTCCTCTTGGCGCGTTGGACATGAGAAAATATTTGACAAATGGTATGCGTTAAAATGACTTTTTGGTTATGTTTCACCTTTAATTTTGAGCTATGTTAGAGCAGTCTATTCTTGTAACGCTTGAAAAGTTTTTCAACCAATCTAGTGTGTCATGTCAGTGTGGCTCTGCAAGGTAGATAAAACGGACATTATAGCCAATTAGAGAATGTTTTGTGTATCTTCGTTATTTTATGACGTAATTTTTGTAGATTTTACTGGTAAATGTACAAAGTACGATCTGGTCGCCATAATAACGCATCATGGTAGTGTTGGAGGTAACGTTAATTTTCCATAGTAATATTAAATTGGAATAAATTAAAATAAATTAGAATAAATTAGAATAAATTAGAATATATTAGAATATATTAGAATACTGTATATTAGAATATATTAAAGTATTTTAGAGTATATTAGAATATATTAGAATATATTAGAATATATTAGAATGTATTAGAATATATTAGAATATATTAGAATATATTAGAATATATTAGAATATATTAGATTATATTAGAATATATTAGAATATATTAGAATATATTAGACTATTTTAGAATATATTAGAATATATTAGAATATATTAGAATATATTAGAATATATTAGAATATATAGGAATATATTAGAATATATTAGAATATATTAGAATATATTAGAATATATTAGAATATATTAGAATATATTAGAATATATTAGAATATATAAGAATATATTAGAATATATTAGAATATATTAGAATATATTCGAGTATATTCGAGTATATTCGAGTATATTAGAGTATATTAGAATATATAAGAATATATTAGAATATATTCAAGTATATTTAGATCTTATTAGATGTTTTGGTGTGTAGTATCGCTGTATATTTTTACGAGTTGTGCCGTATTTTGACGAGCCCGCAGGGCGAGTCAAAATACAAACAACGAGTAAAAATATACAGCGATACTACACACCAAAACATCTTATAAGAGATTTATTATACAACAGCTCTGATCAACAAATTTTTATGGAAAAAGAAAACTCTAAAAAGGCCAGAGAAGTAGCGCGACTTGAACCAGGACAAAACCAGGACAAAATAATAAGCATACATGAAGTAGTTCCCAAGTGATAAATTTGATTGGCTAACAAAATCTGTCAAACCGGTTTTTTCTGGTTTTCTACTATCCAAATAACTAACTATCCAAATATCGCTGTATATTTGTACTCATTTTTAGCGTTA
>OZ036014.1:912700-990200 GCA_964035015.1 Corallium rubrum
TTGTTGTTGTTGTTGTTGTTGTTGTTGTTGTTGTTGTTGTTGTTGTTGTTGTTGTTGTTGTTGTTGTTGTTGTTGTTGTTGTTGTTGTTGTTGTTGTTGTTGTTGTTGTTGTTGTTGTTGTTGTTGTTGTTGTTGTTGTTGTTGTTGTTGTTGTTGTTGTTGTTGTTGTTGTTGTTGTTGTTGTTGTTGTTGTTGTTGTTGTTGTTGTTGTTGTTGTTGTTGTTGTTGTTGTTGTTGTTGTTGTTGTTGTTGTTGTTGTTGTTGTTGTTGTTGTTGTTGTTGTTGTTGTTGTTGTTGTTGTTGTTGTTGTTGTTGTTGTTGTTGTTGTTGTTGTTGTTGTTGTTGTTGTTGTTGTTGTTGTTGTTGTTGTTGTTGTTGTTGTTGTTGTTGTTGTTGTTGTTGTTGTTGTTGTTGTTGTTGTTGTTGTTGTTGTTGTTGTTGTTGTTGTTGTTGTTGTTGTTGTTGTTGTTGTTGTTGTTGTTGTTGTTGTTGTTGTTGTTGTTGTTGTTGTTGTTGTTGTTGTTGTTGTTGTTGTTGTTGTTGTTGTTGTTGTTGTTGTTGTTGTTGTTGTTGTTGTTGTTGTTGTTGTTGTTGTTGTTGTTGTTGTTGTTGTTGTTGTTGTTGTTGTTGTTGTTGTTGTTGTTGTTGTTGTTGTTGTTGTTGTTGTTGTTGTTGTTGTTGTTGTTGTTGTTGTTGTTGTTGTTGTTGTTGTTGTTGTTGTTGTTGTTGTTGTTGTTGTTGTTGTTGTTGTTGTTGTTGTTGTTGTTGTTGTTGTTGTTGTTGTTGTTGTTGTTGTTGTTGTTGTTGTTGTTGTTGTTGTTGTTGTTGTTGTTGTTGTTGTTGTTGTTGTTGTTGTTGTTGTTGTTGTTGTTGTTGTTACTGAGTGTTGTTGCTTCTAAACTATTGTTGCCATTGTTATTATTGTCGTTGTTATTTCTGTTTATTTCCACCATTACCTTGTCTCAATTTAAACATTTTCTTTTTTCAAACTGTAGAAAAAGAGGCGAAAACATTACTAAGAACCGGCAAAAGTTTTTCCAAATATCCAGGAATGCAGAAGTTAGTAGATAATGTTGTGCAAAACTTAATTTCAACAAAAAGCGCAATTGAAGCAACATTTCGGTGTATAATAAATGTAGTGTCCAGTAATGGATTTATAGGGTGGTGTGATCCCCCCTGGCCTTCGCCAAGGGGGTGCAGGGGGGGTGCCAATTGCCTTGTCAAATCCAAGTACATTAAAGGACGCATTCATTCAATGTCTGTAAACTTCATAGGAACTAGGTATTAGGTATCATAGCTATCTGCTATCATATGATTCATAGATATATGATTCATATAATTAGCTATCATATGATTAATAGGTATTAATAGGTATAAATTATTTTTTTCTGGTGGGCTTTGCCCCACTACCCCCCAGCCCCACCACCAGCTCGGACCCCGGACCCTGCCGGGGGCTGTGTCTCCAGACCCCTGCCGTAGCTCCCTCAGCCAGACCCCTGCCGTAGCTCCCTCAGCAACGCTCCACCCTGCCTCGGTCACGCCCCTACCTCCAGGTCGCGCCTCAGGCCTGGATCTCACTTCGCTCGCTCAGCACCCCCCGCCCCCTCCCCCTACCAGATCAATTTGGATCCATCACTGAGTGTGTCTACAGATCTATCTCAAATTATATTATTGCCTGTAATGATTATTTTTAAGGACGTTCCTACAACGCAATACATATCCAAGAAATGGATGACAATGTTTTACACATGCGCTGAACCAGGTAAAAAATGATTCACTCGGCCAAATGATTCACTCGGCCAAGTGATTCACTCGGCCAAATGATTCACTCGGCCAAAACGTTTATATCGCGTGCTAGCTGTTTTCGTTCTCCGTCTGGCTTGCGGGCTAGATGCACCCATACAGTGGCGGATTACCCAGTAGGCTGAGTAGGCTGAAGCCTACAGGCCCAGGCTTGCAAGAGGCCGTAATTTCCAGAGAATGGATTTTTCATTAAGATTAGTTGTTATATGAATATCAGGGCCGTATCGTACACTGCCTCAGAATGCAGGAAATGGCGTTTCCGAGACTCTAAATTCAAAAAAATTTCCGGAAAATATCGTCATAAAGGCCCGTGAATTTTATTTAGCCTACAGGCCCCGAAACTGATAATCCACCACTGCACTCATATTCGTGTGTGTAGATGTGGCCATCTACTTTCAACTATTAACTAAAGTTATAAGTCAGTTTCAGCTTGCCTTTGAAATCCAAAATGTATATAATTGAAATGAACATTCTGAACTTACATTGCAATGTTCAGAACTACATTGCGAGGTAGATACACATTTATTATTATTCATTTCCTTCAAACACTATACAACAAATAATCTTCTACTCCGTGATTTCACCAAAGGAATTCAATTTAATAAGCTTTGAAGCTTATTAAATTGGAATTTCACAACGAACTTCGCGGACTTCCGTACCTAGTTCCCAGTGGTCAGAGCATTGCACTAGAATCGTAAGGTCGTGGGTTCAATTCCCGCCGGAAGGCCTGTGCAGTTGCATTTTTCGCAACTGGTCCCGGTTTGGTCTTAAAATGTATATATTCTATGCACTCGAATTTTCCTTCACCAAAAATCCCTAGAACATGCTATGTAATCGAGTGAAATGCCCAATATTACTTCTAATAAACCCAATTCTCTCCTGGCATTGCCACCTTATTATATACAGAACTCGCGATCAAGCTCTCGGCAACGGCCTCCGTGGCTCAGTGGTCAGAGCATTGCACTAGAATCGCAAGGTCGTGGGTTCAATTCCTGCCGGAAGGCCTGTGTAGTTGCATTTTTCACAACTGGTCCCGGTTTGGTCTTAAAATGTATATATTCTACACTCGAATTTTCCTTCACCAAAAATCCCTAGAATATAATAATCTTCTATCCTTTTTGTTTGTTTTTTGTTAGGTCCAATTTCAAACAGCAGCTTTTTATGCAAACACGGAGGTTAGCGGTAGTTTTTATCTCATTTATGCTTGAGCCAATCAGAAAAAAATTAAGTCTGGTTAAGACGGGGTTAGTGCTTAAGCCTAAAAGTTAAAGTGTCTAAATCAACACCGCTGCCAAACGTTTTGCGCATGTGCGACGTCCGAGCTCGTCCTCGGAAAAAGAGCGGGAAAACACTGAAATATTTGGACTGGTCCAAGAGTCCGACACAAAAGTTAAAACTATTAGCATACTACTAAAAAGATAAGGTAGGTAATTTGTGCATGGCTTCCTTGTCAATATTGTAACATATTCTGAACTTACCCCTTCGTAAACAGTTAAAAGCTTCTAGGACAGCGTCGGCCACGGTTGAAATCCAAATATTACCAGGGTTAAGTCACGTTGGCCTGAAAAATAGAGAAAAATCTTCTCGACGTTTCGAGCGAAGGCCCTTCGTCAGGAGAAATTAGTAAACAACTCACATGTGGTCACGCGTATTTATAGCAGAGCTACAATGGGAATCACTTGAACACATGTAAGCCAATAAAAACAAAGTAAACAAATAAATTAATATGTAATTTTAGCCTGTGTGCAGGTGCTGACCCAATTTGTGGGTCAGCTACCTGCAAATAGGCAAAGAAACAGGTTATAAATTACTATTTAAATCACCAGAAAAAGGTTAAGGAAAAGGTGTGGAATATGGTGGTGGAGTGAGCTAAATGAAAGAGAATCGCTCATTGAGGCCGTGAGGGTGAATGGTACCAAGTTTGTAAATGAGACGCATTTCTTGTTTACGACGAGTATCGTTACAACCTGTAATGGGCTGAATGGCGCAGATTTTCATGTTAGAAAAGGAGTGGTTGGCACTGTTGAAGTGCCTGGCAACAGGTTTGTTTTGCACATTGTTTTTGACATCACGAAGGTGTTCAACAAACCTGTCACCTAAACGTCTTCCAGTTTCTCCGATGTAAAGCATGGGACATTTACTGCAAGAGATACAGTAAATGAGGTTGGAGGAAGTGCAAGTGAAACTATGGGTTATGTTGAACCTACATTTTGGAGCCGAAATTGAAATTGAGGAGTCTAAATATTTACAGGTGTTGCACCTACCACGACAGCAAGAGCTGGTGCCAACATGTGATACCAAGGCTTGCTGCAGTGAGCTGTGAACAATGTTTTCCCGGATGTTTTTGCTATGCCGAAAAGATACTAGGGGTTTCTCAGAGAAAATGGAAGATGTTTCTGGGTCATAGAGGTACTTTTTCATTAGAAATGGTAGCCAAAGGTTCGCTTAAGGTGTCTGAACGGGAAATGTTGGAGACCTTGTGTAAGGCAGTGTCTAAGAGGCGGGAAGGATAACCGCGATTAACAAAAAAGTTTCTCATTTCCAAACATTTGGCATTGAAATCTTCGTCTTCACTGCAGAGGCGGCGAAGACGAAGAAATTGAGAGAAAGGAATGGAAGTTTTGGTGTGTTTAGGATGATGAGAGGAGAAGAGGAGGTAGCTATGAGAGTCAGTGGTCTTGTAAAAGACAGAAGTGCTCAGCTTATTACCATTAATGGAGACGAGAATATCTAAGCACGACACACTAGTCTCACTGATCTCCCATGTGAACTGGAGTGCTGGGTGGAAGTCATTAACATAGTTAATGAAGCAAACCAGGTCAGCGCGCGAACATGCACACAGGCTAAAATTACATATTAATTTATTTGTTTACTTTGTTTTTATTGGCTTACATGTGTTCACGTGATTCCCATTGTAACTCTGCTATAAATACGCGTGACTACATGTGAGTTGTTTACTAATTTCTCCTGACGAAGGGCCTTCGCTCGAAACGTCGAGAAGATTTTTCTCTATTTTTCAGGCCAACGTGACTTAACCCTGGTAATATTACCCCTTCGTAGTTTTCTTTACCCTTTTTTTAAAACACAAATGAATGGTCGAGTCTTACTTAATCTTCACTGTCTGGTTGTTGTCGCCACGGCTAGTTCCCACTTCTCTTGCAATGTTTACTCAACGAAGTCACGCATGCGCAAACGTTTGGCAGCGGTGTTGCCTGTATCATGGTTGAGGATTTTACATATTTAGGATATTTGGGACCTTCTGAGAAGATTTGTAATATATCTTCCTTTCCTAAAATTTCATCTTCATGGAGTTTTTTCCCGTTAAAGTTGACGGAAGCGACGTCAAAAGGGGAATTTGTTTATACAAAACCCTTTGACGTTACTTCCATCAACTTAAACAGCGAAAAAGTCCATGAAGATGAAATTTTAGCAAAGAAGGATATATTACAAATCTTTTCAGAAGGTTCCTAATGTCCTAAATATGTAAAATCCCCAACCATGATATCGTCACTTTAAGCCCAGTTAACGGGGTTAGTGCTTGGATGGGTGACCGCTTGGGAATGACCCTGTTGTCGAGCTGGAAACCAATGTGAGTAGAGTTGTAGTTGATCTCTCCTGTGCTTCGAGTGTTTTTCGCCGGGTTCTCCGGTTTTCCTCCCTCCGTAAAATCAACACCTACATCATGGTAGTCATGTTCAATTGGGGCATTTCGCTCTGTTTGACCACCAGTTGCAATAGGCAATAAAGTTGTTAAAACAAATCAAATTAAATCAATGCAGCATTTGTAATAGTATACAGATACCAATATATTTGCTTCCCTATTCTATGGGTCGAAAATAACATAAGACAAATCTTGTATATTTTATTTCATTGCAGCGGTTGATCCCATGAAAGAATCTTTTGTGACTGACCTTGTCACACCGTTGCCCGCGCCATGCTGGGAATTCTTGGTCAGAAAATTTGGAGGTGGACCTGAAGTGAAAACTTTAGATGTCTGTCAGTTTTGCAAGGTAGGGTAAGGATTAAATGAAAGAGTATTTAGAGTGACGGGAAGGGGATGGAGTTGAAGGGAATGGGAGGTGAAGGGATTCGTAGGGAAGGGAAACAATGGGAAGGGATTCGAATGGAAGGGAAGGGAGGTGAAGGGAAGGGAGGGGAAGGGAGGTGAGGGGAAGGGAGGTGAGGGGAAGGGTGAAGGGAAGGGAGGGGAAGGGAGGTGAAGGGAAGGGAGGGGAGGGGAAGGA
Organism: Corallium rubrum; assembly: GCA_964035015.1. Lineage (NCBI taxonomy): Eukaryota > Metazoa > Cnidaria > Anthozoa > Scleralcyonacea > Coralliidae > Corallium > Corallium rubrum. Next base: position 918,748 of record OZ036014.1, read on the forward strand.
AGGGGAAGGGAAGGGAGGTGAAGGGAAGGGAGGGGGAGGGAAGGGAAGAGAGAGGAGGGGAAGGGATGGGAGGGGAGGGGAAGGGAAGGGGAAAGAAGGGATGGGAAGGGAAGAGAAGGTTGGTGAAGGGAAGGGAGGGGAAGGGAAGGGAGGTGAAGGGAAGGGAGGTGAAGGGAAGGGAGGGGAAGGGAAGGGAGGTGAAGGGAAGGGAAGGGAGGGGAGGGGAAGGGAAAAGAAGGGATGGGAAGGGAAGGGAAGAGAAGGGAGGTGAAGGGAAGGGAGGGGGAGGGAAGGGAGGGAAGGGAGGGGAGGGGAGGGGAAGGGAGGGGAAGGGAAGAGAAGGGAGGTTAAGGGAAGGGAGGGGGAGGGAAGGGAAGAGAGAGGAGGGGAAGGGATGGGAGGGGAGGGGAAGGGAAAAGAAGGGATGGGAAGGGAAGGGAAGAGAAGGGAGGTGAAGGGAAGGGAGGGGAAGGGAGGTGAAGGGAAGGGAGGGGAAGGGAGGGGAAGGAAGGGGAAGGGAAGGGAAGGGAGGTGAAGGGAAGGGAGGTGAAGGGAAGGGAAGGGAGGTGAAGGGAGGTGAAGGGAAGGGAAGGGAGGGGAAGGGAGGGGAAGGGAGGGGAAGGGAGGGGAATGGAAGCGAAGGGAGGTTAAGGGAAGGGAGGGGGAGGGAAGGAAAGAGAGAGGAGGGGAGGGGAAGGGAGGGGAGGGGAAGGGAAGAGATGGGAAGGGAAGGGAGGAGAAGGGAGGGGAGAGGAGGGGAAAGGAAGAGAAGGGAGGTTAAGGGAAGGGAGTGGGAGGGAAGGGAGAGGAGGGGAAGGGAGGGGAGGGGAAGGGAAGGGATGGGAAGGGAAGGGAGGGGAAGGGAGGGGAAGGGAAGGGAAGGAAGGCGAAGAGAAGGGAAGGGAATGGAATGGAAGGAAAGGGAAGCGAGGTGAAGGGAAGGGAAGGAAGAGAAGGGAGGTGAAGGGAAGGGCATGGAGTGGAAGGGAAGGGAAGGGATGGGAAGGGAGGTGAAGTGAAGTGAAGGGAAGAGAAGGGAAGAGACGTGAATGAAAGACAAAGATAAAGAGGGGAACTGGAGGGAAGGGAAGGGAAACGAAGGGGAGGGATTCGAGAATGTGACGTGCGTAACGTGAAGTGCCGTGAAATGAAAGAAGATTTTTGCGTCTATTGAGTTTACTACTTTTTGGTGGCGACAATTATGATCATTTAACATCAAAATCGACACAAAATTTGAACTAACTGCACTATGTAGCTTACATTTACAACCTGACTTGTATATCAAATACATCAAGTTACACTAACAAGTAACTGTGTCTTCTACATTTTATAATAAATTGAAATGTTATTTTAATTGTTCGTATCAATGCATTTATAGAGAGAAATTTTAGAGATGGATAAACGGAGAGAATACGAATACGACACTTTGAAAAAGGTATTTTATATTTAAAGTGCCTATGAACGAAAATTAAGTTTGTCTTATTTGAAAGAACACTTCAAATTATAGAATAACATCTTTTGCAGTTTTTCATTTCCTTGCTTTGTTCTTAAGATATTTCAATTTGTTTGATATGCAAATTTCACATGTGCGTGAGATGGTTAGATCGGAGAAGGTTAGATATCTTTTCCATTATCAAACCAAATTAATTTGAACGAAGTATGTGGATGTGTTTCGCCCACAACACTAAACATGTAGATCTTCAAGTGATTATTATATTTGATAATAGCAAAGATATATAACTTTCGAAAACTCTATGCACGTGTGACGTCGCAACATGCGACATTTACATCAAACAAACTGAAATATCTCAAGAACGAAGCAGGAAACGAAAAACTGCAAAATATGTTACTCTACCATTTTAAGTGTTCTTTTAAATAAGACAAACTTAATTTTTGTTTCACTTTAAGATTATATTTAAGATGAACTATGAGTTGTTTTTGCTTGAGTTTTTTAACATCTAATGGAAGTATGGTCTAACTGTGTGAACGTTTTATCTGTAGCTTTTTGATACTAGTGACAGTTCTGGTCCGCAGTATTTTATTAGTCTGAAGTGGTTCAAGGAATGGCGAAATTTTGTTGATGCTAATAAGGGTAATGAATCTAACTTTTATTAATACTGACTAACTCACCAACTAACCAATTAAACAACCAGCCAACCAGCCAGCCAGCCAGCCAGCCAGCCAGCCAGCCAGCCAGCCAGCCAGCCAGCCAACCAACCAGCCAGCCAGCCAGCCAGCCAGCCAATCAACCAACCAACCAACCAACCAACCAACCAACCAACCAACCAACCAACCAACCAACCAACCAACCAACCAACCAACCAACCAACCAACCAACCAACCAACCAACCAACCAACCAACCAGCCAGCCAGCCAGCCAGCCAACCAACCAACCAACCAACCAACCAACCAACCAACCAACCAACCAACCAACCAACCAACCAACCAACCAACCAACCAGCCAACCAACCAACCAACCAACCAACCAACCAACCAACCAACCAACCAGCCAACCAACCAATCAACCAACCAACCAACCAACCAGCCAACCAACCAACCAGCCAACCAACCATCCATCCAACCAACCAGAGGTTCAGAGATTGTGTTTAAACATGCTGTTAGTGTTTACCTATGTCTCTGTTATTTTTAGCGCCACCTGGTCCTATAAATAACCATAGAATTGGACTGCAACGTAAACGAGGTGAGATTGTTATAACATAATCATGTTTATTATTGTTTGTTTTCACCCGAATGATATTAGCTCTTCTGCACCAAATAACATATCTTATCTTCTTTTAAAGCAAGGTGCTTTTGACGGAAATGTTTAGAAGTTCGGTTCCGAAGTTCGCAAGTTCATTTGATTTTCGTATCCGGTTGCGATAACCGTAGCAATTCTGGATGCATTGATTAGATTTAAAACGAATGCGTGTGTACGCCTGGTTTGTTGATGATTCTAAATAACTGTGCGAATCCAATGGCCTGTGCGCCGGTGATGTTTCATTCACTGTGCGTTACTCAAATTTAAAAAAAATGTCCACGAAGCGAAAAATTGCGATCTCGTATTTTTCAACAAACGTAAAAAAGGTTCTACTCTAATAACAATTTCCTATTAAAAGTGTCCTTGACTAAAGCAATACTTTCCCCTGCATTATGTATTGTAAATTAAAGTTGTTACTCAATTCTTGTTTGTTATCCACTTTCCAAGTTTCTAAATCCGTTTGGGACTTTCTTTATTCGGTGTATGGTGGAAAGCCAGTACTTCCAGTGGACGAAGGACCATATAGTCGTTGAAGCAATACTTTGACAACAGCCACTCTCCTGGTTTGTAAGTTTAATACGTTGTACATTGAGTAATATTAACCCATTCCTGTCTGTATGAGCAGATTATCTTTTGTGTTTCATCTCTGGCTGTATAGACTTGGATCAAGTCTGTCTCTGTAGAAAGGGTCGAGCGCGCCGCGATGCGTTCCTTGCTTGCTAGAGACTTGCTACTACAGTAAAAACCCGCATAAAAGAACCAGTGGATTAAGAACCAACATCCTGAAATTTAGGCAATTAAGCACCCAAAATACAAGAACCACTTCAGGCTGACAAATGAGACTGGTTCTTAAAAAACCTTAACTTTTGTACTTTAGCTGAAGTAGAAAGCATGTTCTAAGGGCAGGTATATGTCAGGTACATTTTCAACCTTTCATTGTATATATACTGTATATATATGCAGTATATTTATTGTTATGACAGTAAATTAAATTATTGTTTGGCAATATTAAATACAATTGGGATGTTAACGTTCAATTTATGTGAATAATTAAGGAAACAAATGATTTAAAACACCAAACCAGGAACAATTGTTTTTGACTAGAAATACAGTAAGAACCAGTTAAGAACCAACTCGGCCTGATTTCTCACTAAGTACCCATTATATAAGAACCTTTTCAGCCTGACGTCAAAAAATAGTGGTTCTTTTATGCGGATTTTTACTGTAGTCTACTGGCTATACCGTTATATAATTTTATTTTTAATCGACAGGTCGTCTAGGCAGGAATGGGTTAATATAATATCACTGTTCGAGCTTTAAAAGACGCAAAATAATATGCATAACGTATCGAAAATATTTCTATTGTATACTTTATACATTTTTCGCGCAAAAAAGTATAAAATACTTCCAAATTTAATCTTGAGGATAAATATATGCACAGAATATCTAACTATATGTAGCAATAAGTTGATTGTAATTAACTACAGTATACGTAGCAATAAGTTAATTGTAATTTACTATATGTAGCAATATGTTAATTCTAATTAACTATATGTAGCAATAAGTTAATTCTAATTAACTATATGTAGCAATAAGTTAATTCTAATTAACTATATGTAGCAATAAGTTAATTCTAATTAACTATATGTAGCAAGAAGTTAATTCTAATTAACTATATGTAGCAAGAAGTTAATTCTAATTAACTATATGTAGCAAGAAGTTAATTGGAATGGACGAAGATGTCTATGAAATTAATTGATTTAAACAGTATTTTATGCGTGTTGGGCAGTAACGAATAATTTGTAACAAATTGCAGTAGCAAATTACTTTTGCATAATTTCTGTTACATCAAACTGCTTTATCTGTAAGGTAAGCAATTCGTATCAGGAAATGCCAAATATTATAAATAACCTTAAGATAGACACTGAAGTAACGCGACGATAATTTAATAAAGGATCGCCAGAGTGTTTTTATCAAGGTTTAAAATCACGAGGCGATAGCCGAGATTTTTTTTTTGATAAAACCCGAACGGCGAGTTTATCGAACGACTTCAAAAACGAAACATTTCGTAAATTTATCGACGTAAACATTTTGAAGATTGACCTTGCGTGAGCCGTAAAATCTAGCAAGAAATTTATCGAAAGCGGCAAGCGTGCCTCTGGCACATATGAAGATACTTTATATTAAACATTGATTTCTTTTGTTACAACTTCGTTTTTGAATTAAAGTTACTATCTATTGCCAATTTGTCATATTTTGATTTATTTTTATGGAAAAGTAATTTGCCAAGCAATTCGCAACTGATTACTTTATAATTTTGAAATGTAATTCGTTACTTTAATAAAAGTTTTATTTACCGCCCTTATTTGTAATTATAAATTACTTTTCATGAGTTGGAATTAAATTTTTAATTTGTAATTCCTTAGTTAATTTATTGCCGTCATTTGTAATTATAAATTACTGGTTATGGGTACATAAAAAAACATTTGTAATTAATTACAAAAAAGATAATTTTGTTTCAAATTCCTTTCTTGTCTTTTGACGTTGAAATCTCAGTAAAGTCATCTGTCTTGTGTTTGAACTATTGCAAAAATTATGGCCCTCAGTTGTGGTTATTTTCAATGAATTAAAGACTTATTAACCAAGTGCGAGGCGGGAAGGTATTTGCCTGAGATTTTCGTACCGAGGGCAAATACTTTCCGAGGGCAAAACCGAGGGCAAATAGTTTACAGTACAGACCGAGCAAACGAGGTTAATAAGGAATTTATTATGTGGCTATTGGTTCATTTTATTTTTAAGCTTCGAGCGTTGTTTTCGTCTTCGGAGTATGCTGTTTACCTTTATACCTGTTGACTTTTTCGTGTTGCTTCTTGGCCTTCTTATTTACACCAGTTCGGCTTTTATTTGTCGTGTTTTTAGATAAACAGCTTTAAAGGAAACCAGCAGTGATGTTCCAACACATTTTATTGTTCAGAGTATTTGAATAAAGATGCCTATTTCTCTTTTATTTATATTCAAATCAACTCAGAAATGTTCCCGCCAAAACTTACAGGGCCGAGAAAAAAACATATTGACCGGTCGGTCAATATCGTAAAATCCCCGACCTCTCAGGAACCAATCAGCGTGCGTCGTTTTGCGTACGGACCGGAAATCAAACCCAGCCATATAATAAAATGTACTTTACAGTCAAAATGGAAATACCTTTCCACCTCTGGTTCTGTGGTTTGTGTATTAAATTACTGTAGTTGCTACAGAAACATGAGAAAAATCTAGCGATAAAAGTCGCTTATTCTTGATTTATATTTGTTGGTATCGATTTGGGAGAAACATTCGTTAAATTCCATGAAAGCTAAATTATACTTTTTATTCACATTTTTCAACAAAAATTTTCCCTCACACTTCAGTAGTGACTCATAAAAGAACTGTACACACTTGAGAGTTTACGAGAATTTGAAAGTACTTATGTACACCAATTCACGTAAACTTTCAAATTCTCCCAACTTTACTCTTGTGTTTGCATTAGGCTATATACACAGGTGAGCATGCCTCTGTTGAAAAACCTTCACTCGAAACAGAGTGTCAATCACTTGTTTAAAAATGCTGTACAGTGTATACAGTATAAGAACAAAAAACAACCATGATTAACAGACTTTAGTATAAATACACAGGTGATTATAGAAAATCACGTGTGCTGATTGGTTGAGCTACTTCGGATTAATTCCCGATAATCACCTACAGTGTTCATTCAATATGGCCACCAGCCAATTTGCCAATACGACAGATGAGGAAATTAACAATTTTAAAGAAAATGTTGTTCCTAAAAGTACAAAAATGTGTATTTACAGTCTTTATACTAAAGCAATTATTTGCCTCGTGCTCTGCAGTGAACATTGGTGAATAATAACCTCAACTTCATCTGTTATTATTCACCAATATTCACCTCGCCTTCAGTGAAGAATTGTTACATAATACAGTATTATAAATAGTTAATCATGCAAAATATAGAGATGGTGTTTGTGTTTAAAAATTGATGGTTGAAGAAAGTACAATCAACAGGAAAAATCACATTGTTTTTAAGAGGCCCCAGCAGTCCTTCACAAGACTTTAGTCCTCATGTTTATGTTTGGCATTTTTTGACAAACAGCCTTCAAAACGATGGTCTCATAGTCTGATCAATTTCTCAGATGTAAAATGTCATGGAGTCCTTAATATATCCATAGTCAAATAGACCACTTTCATAATGGCCAACACTTTAAAGGACAATGGCAATAAAAAATACATTTGTCTCATTTGAAAGAACTCGTCAAATTGTATAAGAAGACCTTTTACAATTTTTTCGTATCTGTTTTGGTTTTGGAAATATTTTGACCAAAGCATGCTGTCTGCCATCTTGTTGTAATATTGGGTCTAATTAACTAGGAAATTGGTGACATCACAAGCAGGGTAAACCTGATGAAACTACACCGTGGGTGACCAGATTTCCACAGAAGGCTTTTTAAATGTTGTGGGTCAATTTAAAATGGAAATAGCACAACAAAAAATCGAGTTTTTAGCTCATAATGTCATAAGGTCAGCAAGATAAAAATTTCACTTTACCCTGGTTATGTCATCACATGCATAATTTTGCATATCAAAAATAATTCCAAGATGGTGGACAGCACGCTGTCTTTGTTGTAAAAGGTCTTCTTATACCAATGATTTGACAAGTTCTTTCAAATGAGACAAACTTAATTTTTACTGCCAATGTCCTTTAAATATTCTTTTATGTGCATCTAAACAAGTCTTTCAGATCTCATTACGAAGATTCTTTTGAATTGCAGACACACAAACGAGGAGAGAAAGGCTAAGTTCATATTAAGATGCACATAAAAGAATATTCAAATAACACCCTATTATGAAAGTAGTCTATGGTCTGGAAACTCAGTAAGTCTTTGTTCTATCTTTCTACATGTTTATGTAAACTTGTGCAGTCAGATCATTGTACATTTGGAATAATAAAGCAAGTACAATCCAATAGCAGTGTCTGGGTTCAATCACTCAACTCTGTTATTAAAATTCTTGGTTATATTGGTGCACAATCTTTATCCTATGGGAATTTAAATCTATTATTCAAATATTCCGTATTGTTTTACCACCCCACCGACCACATGAGTGAAAACGATCCATAGGAATAAGTTTTGTGCACTGCAAGGACTGTCTCAATACAAAAACCGCAACTCAGACATTCAAAAATGGCCACTGAATTAGAATTTTTTTATGTGCATATAAATTATCCCTTATGATCTCATTTTAAGGTAGAAATGCTTTTGAATTTCCCACAGGAAAATGAGTTCATAAGGACTAATTTATATGTATATAAAAGAATTCTGTTTTTGAATGAGGGCGTCTATAGATGCTTTGAAGTTTGCTGAGTTTCCAAACCATATCATGGTTGACTATGGTATATACCTCCCCTCCCTGAAATCTCAATTTGAACAGGTCCTTCATAAGCTGAAGCTCTGAGGCACCTGAAAAACATTGATTTAGATTTCTTAACCTATCACAAAATCCACTTTGCTTGACACCTTTTTGCATCCAGATCTTGAGAACACTTTGCCATCCTCAGGATCATACTGTAGTTCCTTTGCAACTTGATTAACAACATCTTCAGAATAAGGCTTTTTCTTGGCTGTCAAGTCTGCTATTATACACTGCTTTATATGCCGTCTTTCGAGTGGAAGGAAGGGCACAAAGTAGTCGATTAGGTTATGCAAGATTAACTGACTATGCCAAAGTCCACCAGCAGTGTTGAAGACACCTTTATTAATCACATCATCCATTCTCTTGATGGTCAAATCTTCCCTCTTCTTTCCTTCTCGCCAATGGTTGAACACCTCTTGATTGATGGTTTTTCCACCAGTATTGCTCAAAAAGATAAAAATACTTTTTCGATAGTTGACATGATCAACCTCATGGTGGTAATCCAAAAATGGCTTAAGTGTGTCCATTAGCCCGTGTGGGATTTTATCAACTTCATCAAAGATGAACAATGACCGCGAGCAAGCTTCCACTGCTGTTGTGACGAGCTTTTTAAGACGCTTCCTGTAATCGTCGATTTTGTCTGTATGAGGAAAATCATGCGTAGCTATGACCTGAAGGGTGTATTTACTATCCATGCCTTTTTTGTAAAGATTATTTGCAATTATTCTGCTGACATGGTTTTTCCCAGATCCAGTCCAACCATGGAATGATAGCACCAAAGCTTTGTGTGGATTGGGGTTAGTTAGATGGCCTTTAATCGCTTTGTAAACGACTTCACTGGCCAAATGCTGGCCAAATAGTTTGCTCCCCAAGTCTGCTTTCAATCCAGATAAGTTTGAGTGAATCCAACGGTCTGAACAGCATTCTTTAAAACGACAGTAGAGAGGACGAGCGACCAGTGCCCCTAAAAAACCGCTTCCCGCGATAACACCAGGAACCACCCATGCAAAGGTTCTACTACAGCAAAAGAGAAGAGCGAAGAATATTCTTAAAATACCAGTCATATTGGGCTATCTTTTCATCTGTTTTAGCTCTAAAAACGAAACTAGTGTCCACCAGGCAAGCTTCCAACCCTGCTTCCAACCTTCCACACATTCTCTGAATTCGGATTACCGCAAAAGGACTGGTGCTAGACATCTAGACCGGAAGTAGTGACCGGAACCGGAAAACTGCCCTAAAGCAAGCTGGCTAAAACGTATACACGAGAAGTATATTTCAAAATGGCGGCTGAGTTTGCAGATCAGTGATTTCTTTGTTGTCAGTTGATAGTTTTTTTTTGTTTTTTTTTGTTTTTGTCTTCTGTGAATCTGGCATACTGACACAATTTTTTTTAGGTTTTAGGTGCTTTTCGCGCGCAACTAATTAAGAATCTTTGGCGCACAGAACTCGTGAAATTCGCTCAAGGAATCAGGCTGTTTATAACCATGCAAACTCGTTTTTAGTCAAAAGAGTTATTTCTGGCATCTTTAAATATAGAGTTGGTTTAAAACTTTATACCCTTGTAGAGTCTCACAAAGCAACAAAATGAACAAATATACGGCGGCATGATGGCGCGGCAACACAAACGTGGGCTCTGGGAACGAGAATGGGCACAAGTGCAGTATAGGGACTGTAATTCACCTATAATGTTAGGAATTTAGGTTAAGTGTTCCGATCCGATAAGGCATTGACTCAGCGCAAGGATTTGGTCACTGATCTCTATCAATCTTGAAACCAGTGCTTCCACTCGGCTAAAGCAAAATTTCCTTTTTTTATCCTTCTTTTTAGCAAAATTTCCTTCCCAAAATCTGAAATTTCCTTCCAATTTTCCCTCCAAAATCTCTTATAAATCCTTCTTTTTAATGATTAAAATTTGGATCGTACACTTCACCAGTTTGCTTTCGAGTACACGCAAAGCTCGCAATGAGAAAATACGAAGGTGGTCCGAATATTTCCGACGCTTTCCGATGTCTAGAAAGCGAGTTATTTTCGTATCTGGGCAAGCGCAGATGCAAAGACAAATTAGAGAACAGCCATTTTCAGTTTTTAAATGTGAAATTCTACTGAACTAACAATTCGCAATTACATTCCCAAACTATATAACTAATAAAGATAAGCTTCAAGTTTGCAAAAATTTTACAAACTCTTTTAGTCAAATTAGTCCTTTGGAAACTAGAATAATTCTCAGGTTTGAAACATAATATCATGATGAATGCACGCTTTGTACCGGTTTGCAGTTGCAAGTGAGGTGGAACTGGATCCCCATCATCAACCTCATCTTCTGATGAGGTTTGATTCTGGACTCGAGTCAATCTTTGCATGAGTTATATGCCAAGGGTGCATTCCATGTTTGCTAACGCAATGCCGGATATCTCCGGCGTGGACTTGTTTCTTTTGGCATATTATTTTCTTATTATTTTGCGTATTATTACTTATTATTTTCAAATGTGCATGGCGTACCAAAAGGTCCGATAAAAAAATAATTGGTAGTCTTGGCGTAAAGCTCCGAGCCTCGTTGCCAATCTCCGGCGTGAGATTGCACGGAATGCACCTGGTTTATATGCTAGAAAATAGAAATTGCAGACATTGAGCCTGCGCTATTTGTGTAGCAGTCTTCCGCTAACCCCATTTAACGCCACGCATCCACCCGATCCCAGTCGATGCTCACGTTGTAACCAGTAAACTACTGCCATTGTAAAGCATTGTATGCAGTAAGTTACTGGAAATTGTTTAATAAAGAGGTTTTTAATGAAACCCTTCCCCCCTGAACCCCCTAACCCTAACCCTCAAAAATGTGAAATTCCCGGGGGTAACCCTAACCCTAACTTGAGAAGTGTCGGGGGGGTTTCTCATACCACCTTCCCCCCCGTCCGACCACCCTAGTAGTGTTTTTAATTTATGGTCAACAGTTCTTGACAAAGATTGTGGGATGCGCAGTGAGTTAAATCCGTTAATTCGCGCATCTTACAATTTCCAGTAACTTACTGCATACAATGCTTTACAATTACAGTAGTTTACTGGTTACAACGTGAGCAACGGGTGCCGATCCGCACGTTGTATCTAATAAACTACTAGACATTATATACACATTGTATCCAGCAAGTTACTGGAAACTGTTTAATTCTAAGATGCGCCAATTAACGGATTAAAACTCACTGCGCGTCCCACAATCTTTGTCAAGAACTGTTGACCATAAATTACAAACACTATTAGGGTGGTCCGCGGGGGAGGAGGAGGAATAACCCCCCCCCCCAACACTTTTCAAGTTAGGGTTAGGGTCACCCCCGGGAAATTCACATTTTCGAGATTAGGGTTAGGGGGTTCGGGGGGGGGGAAGGGTTTCATTAATAACCTCTTTATTAAACAATTTCCAGTAACTTATTGGATACAATGTGTATATAATGTCTAGTAGTTTATTAGCTACTCGTGTTTTTAATTTATACACGTTTTTGAACCCGAAAGTAAAAAATAAGCAGTTTCATCAACTTCTAATTACTGAAAAAATTCGAATTTCAAAATTTCCTTCCATTTTCCTTCCATATGAACAAATTTCCTTCCAATTTCCTTCCAAATTTTATTTCCTTTTTTTTTTCCTTCCAAATGCCAAAATTTCCTTTTGGAAGGAAATTTCCTTCCAAGTGGAAGCACTGCTTGAAACCTACTTTTCTGTATACTATTTAGTCAAACGCCTAAACCGGAAGCACAGATGCCGGAAGTCGTATCTCGTACCCAACCTCTATTTTATCATTTTCTGCGAAACTGAAAGTAAAAAGAAACCATGCAGGAACCACTTGTGGTTTACATGTAAAGGTCCTTATATTGTTAAAGTTTATCGTCATTTTGTTCGTGGAAAAGGCTAAAACGTGTACAAGGCATTGTTCAAGATAATGCCTCCAAAAAGAAAAGCAAAGAAAGCGCAGAAGCCAAAGCAAGAAAATGCCACTGAACAAGACCTTGGACTAAACAGCCAAGCCAAAGAGAACGACCACAAAGATGACGATAAATGTGGAACAAGATCATCTGATGATAACCCTTCCGACCCGGAGCTAGATTCTTCTGAGGACAGCCAGGATACTGATGAGCCCAAAAGTACTTCAAAAAATCAACAAGATTTTCAAGAATGTGTAAGTCCCCCAAATGTGTCGGTTCCCCAAGAAAGTCCACCAAACTCCAGAAAAGCTAGACAAGCTTCCAAGAAAAATCCACCAGTCTTGGCTGTTTATTTTATAATATGCATGGCTGTGGTAGTTTTTGCTGTAATTTATACTACATTTCTAGGACTCTCGCATGTCACAGTAATGCATATTGATGATGTAAAGTTGGGTATAAATAAGCTTTTTCACGACTTCAAGAATCAGTCACCAAGGTCTGAAAAAGTATTAAGAAATCGTGTTTTGCCTTATCTTAACCATACAACATCACCACAGCCATTTGTTTTGATGGTTGTTGCAATGCAAGAGGATCGTAAAGCTGCTCGGTGTTTTGCTTCTAGAGTTGGAAAGCTCATTGTATCCAAACCAGTTTTTATCGATGGTTCTCAGTATTCGGATGTTAAATCTGAGCAAGCTAAGCAAGAAATTGATGTCAAACTGCGAGAAGCATTTCAGGAAGATCATTTTCCAACTGCAGCTATCATTCACAACCTGCAGTCAGTTCCTTATGGTACAACAGGTCTGTTTTATGCTTACTGCGACCATGATAACCCTCGTTACAAAGAAGCTACTATTATCTTTACAGTTATACTGCCTCAAAGTTATTCATTGTTGTCATCAGCTAGCAATGATGAGGTCAAAAGAGAGGGAGTTGTTCAAACATATTTATTAAAAGACAGTCAGTGGGCAAAAGATGAGAAGTTCGATGAAAGTTTTATGGGGGCTTTGCTCAGTCGAATTACTGACACTGTTATTGTTGTGAGTGGAGAAAGCAAGGAGTCATTGGAAATGTTATGTTAAGAGCATTAAATGAACTGTAATTATAGTATATTCAACAGAGACAAGCTGTAATACATGCAGTTGTTTGGATTGGCATGAAATTACTCAAGATTTAACTACAAGTTTTACTTTGAGTTTAAGTAGTGTAACTATAAAAAGTGTAGTGCAGTACTAGTACCAAGGAACTCAACTTGTAGTCACAGCCATTGTAACAAATCTGTTTTTTAGTTGTCAACAATGATGTCAACTGTGGCTTTCTCATATCAGCAATTTACAGTGAAATTAACTAAATCTCTTGTGCATATTTGATATATTGATCATCCAATGGTTATACTCTTCCATGCTCATAGGGATAATGAGGGCATGCAAAGGATCGATGGGGTAAAAGGGAGGAATAAACCATTTTAAAAATTGATTTATAAACACCTCACAAGTTTAAAATTGTTTTCAGAACATTTATTTTACTTGTATATCAAATTATAAAAATGAGGAAAAAAATTTATTTGCTCAAATGGAATAGCCAAAGCCATGGTTGAAACACTAAAAAACTCTTGCATTATTACCACCCTCTAACATAAGTATTTTTCTCAACTGACTCTTGTGTTTGTATCAAGCTATATAAACATGGATGACCTTTTTTTTAAGTATTCTATAGTATGTAGTAAGAGCATCAAAAAAAATTTTCCTGAAAAAGGAAGTGTTTTTTTTTATCAAATAATGAAAAAAAGATGTAAAAAGTAGAGTGCATGGTAGGTGGTGTTTTAGATATGACAAAGCAAAAAGATGGTAGGTAAATCAACAAGATTTTTTTGAACAAAATACTGATGTTTCGAGTTGAGCCTGTTAGACTGAAATTAAAATAATATTGACATTTTACCACCATTTCGCTTTGCCAGAAAAAAAGATATACGCATTCTGTTTTCAACTTCTATCACAAAAAAAGATTTAAAATTTCAGTTTTCCTTTTAAAATGTGATTGGCTGTTATTTAATTAACTTAATTAATTTCCTAGTTAATATGTCTAGAAATTGTACAAAGTAAAGTAAAGTACGTCATCATTTGGCAATAATTAACCAAAACACGGACAGTCCCGCAATTTCCCGCAATCCGCTTTATACTAATTATTTAATTTTAAGCCGATATATATATTTTATTTTATATATATAATTATAGAGTGACTATATGTCAGTCCGACGAGGGCAATAATTCTCGTAGGTCATTCGTGGGTTGACGTCGAACAAAGCGACTCTGTGATTGGTCGTAAATTAATTCGTCTCAATGTCGTTCTAAACTCGCATTGTCATCGGGACTTGTCGCCTTGCAACCCGAAGCCAACCAACACAAACACAGTCAGCCAGACAACATTTTCGATCCCTATTTTTTTTTAAAACATCGGTAATTTCCTGGAGCCCTGGCGTTCTGTTTTATATCCGTTTTCACTCAAGTGAGTTGAATGTCGGTTGCTGGGAGCTGTTGACGATCGTTCAGAAGTGGTGGTTGTCATCGTAGCGGCTTGAATGTGTGGGAGTTGCAGCTGTGAACACGGTATGGAACTCAACCTTGAAATGGCGAGAGGGCACAGTCCGACCAACGTAAGTGAATACCGTGTTTATACTCTGCCTATGCACTTCTCTGTCTTGCCAAAACAAATCGTAATTGTGTAAAAAAGACTACGCTTTACCCACAATGGTACAATCCAAAGTACTTGTGATGTAACGAAAATCGAGAGCTTTTTGTACGTGTATCACTGCATGTATTTTCTGACACTTGCCTAAAAGTCTTACTTCATTCGAAGTCCCCTTTCTCGTTCAGCTTCATGTCGTCGTTGACCCCTTTTGTTTTACCTTGACAAAGCCGTTTGACACCAGACATTTGTTATCCGATTAAGGTTGTCGGAAGTAAACTGTTATCCGTTTTACATATATTTTTAAGCAAAATAAATCATTTGCACTCATGTTCTTACGTGTTTGCCTTCCTTCCTACTATAAGTTTAATGTTTGCCTCTGCCAATAATTTATAGGTTCACGTTTTCCCATATTGTCATCAGAGCTCACTTATAAACACAGCACCATGTCCAAAATATGCAACAGCCAGCCCATATAAGTGAGATCACTTCAAATATATCGACAAACGTGGAAATGAAATGCAGTATTTTTTTTCTCAAAATTTTTCAGGTCGCAAGCATGTAAACCACGATGACGTTGAGTGGAAAATACAAGCAATACGCTTTTCCCGAGCTTTCTTCTAAAGCCAACGGAATCAGTAATTTTGGAGAAGAAGACAGCCCTGCCGAGGAAGACAACGGGTTGCATGAGGTTATTTGTAATTTTAATATCACTTCTGTGGAGACAAGGAAATTTATCGCAAGGCCAGTCATGTTTATTCTTGGCTGCGAATGTGAAAACGTAGACCACCTGTTGTTAAAATGATTTGATTTGATATTTTAATATGCAAGTGAACGAAACTGAGCAGTGAAGTCATGCATTCATTGTGTGATATAATATCATGGTTTATATCATTTCTGTCAATTCAAACTGTATGAGTTATTGAATCAGCTTTTGGAAAGGGTTTTTCCCTTGTCCAATCAGAACTTGGTATTTCCTTCTTTGTTAAGTTAAGCTGTACTTTAGCAAGACTTTTATGTCATGGTAAAGTCAATAAATATCTTGTTGCTTGATTTAATATTGTAAATTATTTTCGCAGGTCACAGATGGTCAACAGTTGTCATCTATGTCTGACAGAAGTTATGATGAAGTTGTCTTTGATATTCTGAAAATAGATCCCGAGGACTTTGCAGTAAGTTGGTGGAAATCACACAGAGATTGGTAGAAATGTTTAAATCTGAAATTTAGAATTAAATCATATAGAAATTATACATACGGTAGCATTATAATGAAGATTATGTTGAAATCAATCAGGTCAAATCCTCATCTCACTGCCCTAACCAGGAATTGAATCCAAGGTCTCTGGTTAATGTACCAGTGCTTTAACCACTGAGATATTGGGACTCCCGGTCAGGACAGTCAGAAGTATATAATTATGCAATATTGCATACATTACTGGAGCTCAACAGGGGATATCAAATCCAACTAAAGAGTTTGGGATTTTTAAAATCTTGACCCACGGCTTGACTCAAGCCATTGTAGGTTATAAACATTCAGTTGTTCTTCAGCAGCATATGATTATTGTTTTACTCTGTCTAATGTCAGATGATTTTACTGGTCAAAGGGAGAATCCTAATGGGCTGTTTATATAGAAGGTGGATAGGACGTTTGGTGGGATGGGACATTTTTCATCCCGGGTTTACATGCATGAGAATGTTTCTACCCAGACGATTTCACCCTGGAATATCAGGATGTTCAACAAGCATCTAGAGTTTGTGTTGGACATGACATTCGGTATTTCGCTTTTTTTAAGAAAACTAAGCTATTTGATCGGATAAACTGTACGTATATTGTAGCCAGATGAATTATCTTCCTTCCAGTGTATTTGAAGCTACTACTGTGGTTTATTTCTCGAGAAAACATTTGGAGAAGACAGATTATAATGCATACGGGGAAAAAATTCAAAATAGTGGCCACTATTATGATTTGGACATGTTCGGTATTTCTCTTTTTTTAAGGGAAACTAAGCTATTTGGTCGGATAAACTGTACGTATGTTGTAGCAAGGTGAATTATCTTTCTGCCAATATATTTTATATCTTCTACAGTGGATTATTTCTTGAGAAAACATTCGGAGTAGACGGACTAGGAAAGTTACTGGTATCTGACTGCCCCAACCAGGAACTAAACCCAAGGTTTCTGGCTAATTAACATACAATATATACAAACATAAACCATCGCTCTAACCACTGAGCTATTGGGACTCTTGGTCAGGGCATTCAGAAATACCTATTATATAATAAATTAAATTATATTTTTCTAGAATAATTAGGTGTTAGTTTAGTGATTAGCCATGTTTACCATAGATTTATTTTTATATTTTAGAATGTTATAAATATTAATCTTAGCTTAATATAATCATAAAATGCAAAATGGCAAATTCAGGAGTCACAATTTTAGGGAAGGTGCTTGTTATTTTGAGGTTATTTTGTTTTGATTTGGCTGACTTGATCAAAGGCAGTGATCAGATCATGTGATTGTAAATATTTGCATGAATCTGTCAATAAAATAAATTAAGATTCATTATTTCTCACAGAAATTCACATATCATCTCAACTTTGGATAATTATGCATAATTGATTTATAAATTATAAGTAATAGATAAATCCTGAGAACAAGGGCTTTATATTGCATACATGCTGACATTCGAGGGATTTATCTGACTTAATTTATTATCGAGGAGGTTTTCCAACAAAGTTTTGTCTATTTTTTCCACCTTGGACAAATATTTTCCTTGTTTTTTTCTTCATTTTGTATCTAATTATTATTCAAGCCCTCAGAAGAACAAAGAAAACTGACTCAATAATAAATTAAGTCTTGTTTAAAGATTGTTTAAAGTATGCATGTTTTATCCATGTTTCTGCTACACTAATAAAATTGACATCTCAGTGTGAGATTGTGGTGTGATTTACAAGGGTGATTATTCAAGAATTGATCTATTCTTGTATGTACTGTATCAATTATCATGAATTAGAGTTTACTCAGCTCTTTCTTGTAGACAATAAAACTTTTTTTTTATAATTATTACCAGTATATATATAGGTTATATACCGAGAACGCAGGATAGAAGTCATATATTGACCCGAGGGGCCGAAGGTCCCGAGGGTCAATATATGACTTATATCCTGTGTTCGAGGTTATCACGATTGAGGAGGTTTTTGAACAAGGTTTCGTCAATTTCGAAGAGTTTCGATCAAGATTTTTTGAGTTTTGTCGACAAGTTTTATACAATTATTTATGCACGGGATATAACCTGTGTATACACCGCGGTACATCAAAGAAAACCGACTCAATCGTGATATAATAAGTGTTATTATCTGCCGGCTGAGAGACAAAAGAGGCAGAAAATGTGTTTCTCACACAATTCTGGGGGACTGGGTCAAAGGTGGGTTCCAGGTTGCAATGGCCTGTGTAGACGTTCTCAAAGTCCTTTTCAAACATTTTTGACCTTTCAACATTTTTGACCTTTCAGTTCCTCGTTAAAAAGGACTTTTCCCACCTGCAGCTCACCAAAATTCAACGGTGAATTTTTCATTAGAAACTTGAATTTTTTCGAATTTTTTCATTAGAATTTGTTAGAAACTATGTTAATTATTTTAAGCAGTACTCAAACCTAAATATATTTTGATCTAAATAGTGTAATAAAAGTAGCGTGCTGCGTAGGCAGTGTAGAAACAACAATCGAAATATAGTAAGGTTAGATATACACTGTACAGTACTGCCAAAACAGAGAACGTAGGAGTCTAACTTTTCGAGCAAAGGGCCTTTGCTCAAAACGTTAGACTCCTACGTTCTCTGTTTTGGCAGTATATACAATCATGTACATTCATTTGATGCTTGGAAATATGAAATTTCTTATTGTATTGAATTGATTATCTGATGAGTGAGCAAAGCAAAAATAGATTTTTTTTCATGCATCCAATTTCTTATTCTTTATGTACATATTTGTAGTTGTACCATGTTTTTGAGACAATGTTCTGTTTTTCAGAGACAAATAACCTTGATGGATATACCTATATTCAAAGCTATAAAGCCAGAGGTTGGTTTAACGATTTTTTATGAATTTGTTTTATATATTTAAGAAATTGATGTAGATCAAAGTGAAAAGGTAGTAAACGGCCAAGAATATAATGAATATAAAATACTGAATAATTGTTTCTCAGGGCGCAAGTAGGGGGGGGGAGGGGGTTGCAACCCCTGCCCTTTTTAACCCCTTCCCTTTTTGTGAGACTTCTAATACTAGGTTAGACATTAGATAAACAAATAATTAATCGTCAGACTGTTGTAGTACGCAATACAATTCTCCACAAATCTGGTGAGACTCAGAGGCTTCTAGTTCGGCTTCAATCTCGTACCCAGTTTGTAATATGCTACACCAAGTGTTTTGTAAAAACAACTGCTTTTCTGAATTTGTGGGCTCAGCTTTCGGATGAACCAATCATAGAGATAGAGCTGGATTTTGACACCCAGTAGGGTATGTTGGTGTGATAATTTCTTCATTTTTACAGTAAAATTTCAACTATACTCACTGTAGAATTAGATGAAAAAGTTCCCTCAAATTGCTGCAAATGGTGTTTCCAAGGTTCTAGATTTCAAAAATTTGTCACTAATCACCACTACTGCCCCCACCCACTTTTTGACATCTTGCTACGGCACTGATTGTTGTTGTGGACCTGTGGTTGTAGTTGTTGAGGGCTCTGCTTGAAATGTCAGTTCTTCATTATAAAACAGAAAACTATTCTCAGCAGTTTACCACCTTTTCACTTTGCACTATCCTGTAAACACTGCCTTTGCAGCACTCTTCTGTGCTTACACTTTCTGACACCTACAGTTTATTGAATTTGTTTAATTAACCCTTTAATGCCCAAGCGACTGCCTTTAGTATTTTATTCTGGCTAACACCAGACGATTTTACTCATCAGTTGGAGACCTCCTGGGCTATAAAGGGTTAAGCCTTAAGTTCTCATACATTGCTGACGGTCGCAGATCATCGCCGATTAATGATTTAGGTGCATGTTAAAATGGGAAGTGCAGCAGCATGTTAAGTAATAAAGAACAATGCGGAAAAGCACTCCAGTGCTTTTCTGCATTGTTCTTTATTATATAACATGCATCTAAATCATAAATCGGCAATGATCTGCGACTGTCGGTGACATATGAGAACTAGGCTTTAATAAGCTTTGCCATATAAAAATATTTACAAGGTAGGGGCACCACAACAGTTTGCACCAATTACTGTGGGCCACAAGCATAATGTGGGCCACAGTATAATAATGTACCGTCAGTAGCTGTGTTTATAATGGTATTTTAAATCTAGTGATTTAAACTATTAGTATTCTCAAATTCGTAGGAACTGTCATGTTGTGGATGGAACAAGAAGTCTAAGCTTGAGTTGTCACCGAATGTTGTTGCCATGACAAAGAGATTCAATCATGTATGTTTAACGCAACCTCGTCCCCAGGGCCATTTGTGAGGGCTGGGCCAAGATGGTGACCAAAAACAAAATGGCGGGAACAAATGGCTCTGGTGGAGGCTAGCTCAAAATGCGCAGTATATTGCACATTTTATTAACTAGAACTCAGTTTTTTACACAGTAATTATACCTAATTACACCTAATTATTGCATGGTTTAAAATATAATTTCCCGTGCCGTGTGCAGGAACAACCGACAAGGTCAAAATACAATTTAAAAAAAAAATACAAAATCAAACCGTCTGATTTACACCATAAGCTCTTGACCAATCAGAGGCTGAGATAGCCTAGCCTCCACCAGGACCATTTGTTCCTGCCATCTTGGCCGAGTTCCCTACAAATGGCCCTGGGTATGAGGTTGTGTTTAACGCACTCTTTTTAAAGAAATAAAATGTAATGGTATCTGAAGGTGCATTTTTTAACTTTTTGATAACCTGTTGGCTACTCAGTGGGCCAGTGAAATATTTTTTACATTTTTTTATGTGCTATGTAGGTCAGTTTTTGGGCTATTAGGGAGATACTTAATGCAAAGTCAACAAAGATTCGTGCAGATGTTCTGTCTCTGTTCATCAGAGTAGCCAAGGTATTTTAATTTGAATATTTGTCTTACTCAGTATTAAATATTATTTGTTGTAGTAGAGTTTGTACAAGTACTCCAGCTAAAACTAAACTAAACTAACTTATATTTAAACTGGAAGCACTCTTCTCACATGTGGCCAAAGTAAATTTTTCAATCAGATAACTGCTGAGAGCAGGAATTGAATCCGGCTTGCAGAGGTGAAAGGCACATGCACTAACCACTGTGCCACCAACACCCCCACCCAGTCAAACCCACCCAGTCCACGCCACTCCTATTGGATATTACTGTAGAGTTTATATGTTACTACAGTTTCCAGTACAAGTGCAGCAGATGCACAGTTGACATTACAGAGTTGCAAAAACCAATGAGAACAACCCATTTTATATTAATTATCAGTCAATTTATATCAGAGTGATTAACCCATTCCTGCTTGGGCCAGGCAAGAATGCCTTCCCTATTGCCCCAACTGGCTAATGCCAGACTATTTCCCTCAACAAGTGAGATCCCTTTGACATCTTGGGCAGCAATGGATTAACAAGTCATTCATTTTGTTGCAGAAACTGTTGGACATGAATAATTATCATTCTTCAAAAGCAATTCTTTCTGGTCTTCAAAGTGTTGCAGTGTTTAGACTACAACAAACTTGGATGGTTTGTAATTAATATTTTCTTACAACATTTACTCTCTTTTATGTAATATTTACTGCAAATGTTTTAAATAGCTTCAAAAGCAACCCATTTGGTAATTTCATTGGTGTAGTAAGTTTGAAAAGAAAATCAAAGCTAAAGTTTATGTAAATCAGGAGGTTTCTTTATCACATATAAAACCACGGACATGGTACTGATTTCCTTTGTGTTTGAATATCATTTTACACACCTACATGTACACACATGGTAGTATGGTCGTATAATCTCAGCCTAGAATGCATCACCCATCGTTCAAATCATCGGATAATGCTAGGGGGTGCATGCACATTTAACAATAGCAGACACCCCCCCTAGTTTCTAGGAGTCTGCACCAGATACAAACAAAACTTGTGCCTCGATGCCTCATGTCATGAATAATGGACGAGAATTATGAGTCGTTAAAGTCGACAAACTGAACAAAGAAAGTTGTCAGATTTCTTTTGTTCAGTCAAATCTGATGACATTGACAGTGAGCATTAGGTTACTTCCCAAATTTTAAAATTTTAGTCCTTAGAATACCCCTTGGGGGAGGGGGGGGGAGGGGGGAGTTGCAGCTTTACTGGGAAGTACACTGTCAGATTTGCAATTTGGACACCCAAGTTCCAGATCCTGGCTAAGACCTTGGGAGTAATTAAAGGGTTAATAAACTATCTCCTTAATGCTTATTTTGTAGAACATTAATAGAAAAGATAAAGTAACCTATGAAAAGCTAGAACTGGTATTTTCTGAAAGTGAGAACAAGTAAGGAAATTGTTTTTTGTATTTATTACAGTACTTTTAGAGCTGTTTTATCTTTGTGCTCTTTTCTATTAATGTTGGTTAATATATACTGTACTTTTTAGGTTAAAGCTTCGAACACTTTTAGATGAAGCCAAGTTGCCTTGTATACCATATCTAGGTATGTTTTTAGTGATTTACAGTGTTGTGTAGACTGTAGTGTCAAGCAGTGTAGACAGTGGTGTAGTGTGGCCATTCTGAGTGGGGGGGTACCTCTATTGCGCTTCCTCAATTACTGACCAACTCATTTTTATGACCAATTTACCGACCAATTTCCTATCAATTTACTGACAAATCATGTTCTCCTATGCAAAATCTCTGTTTTGCTGACAAGTTTTCCAAAAAGTGGGGGGTTGTCACACACCCCTACACCCCCCGCACGCTATGCCTCTGAGTGTAGTGGAGGGGAGGGGAGGGGAGGGGGGAGTGCAGTGGAGGGTTAGGGGAGAGGGGAGTGCAGTTTAGTTTACAATAAATCTAATTTTGAAAATGTTAAACACTTTCTATTAGGAATGTACTTGTCTGACCTAACCTACTTAGATACAGTTCATCCACAGACTGGTGGACTAGATAATGCCAGAAATCAAAAGGTTTGTACTGTCAGTATTGCAAAAGCATTACTAAAACTATTCAGCAAGGATATGTTGTTTTAGAAAATGAGTTGCAGAGATACCATGTAATTTATTATAAGCATTTTTTGTAGCTGAACTTTTACTTATTTTGTTGTAGATGAATAATATTATTAGATTTATAGCAGAATTTCAGCAGTCAGAGTATGGTAAGTTTTTGTCAAATGTTATAAACTGTGTATATAGTATATAACAATCAAAACACAAAAAAACACACATTTGAAGGTCTTACAGACCACTGTAATGCTTAAAAACCTAGTAACCAACTCAGACTATCTTAGACCTACTTAGATCTACTGAAACCTACTTGGATGTACTTAGATATCCTTAGACCTACTCACGACTACTTAAACCTACTCAGGACTACTTAGACCTAAGCAGGACTACTTAGACTTACTTGGACCCACTCAGAACTACTTAGACCTACTTAGATCTCCTTAGGCCTACTTGGATCTACTTAGACTTACTCAGGACTACTTAAACCTACTTCGACCTATTTAGACATACTCAAGACTACTTAGACCTACTCAGGACTACTTAGACCTACTCAGGACTACTTAGACCTACTCAGGACTACTTAGACCTACTCAGGACTACTTAGACCTACTCAAGACTACTTAGACCTACTTAAACCTACTTCGACCTATTTAAACATACTCAAGACTACTTAGACCTACTCAGGACTACTTAGACCTACTCAGGACTACTTAGACCTACTCAAGACTACTTAGACCTACTCAAGACTACTTAGACCTACTCAGGACTACTTAGACCTAATCAGGACTACTTAGACCTACTTAGGACTACTTAGACCTACTCAGGACTACTTAGACCTACTCAAGACTACTTAGACCTACTCAGGACTACTTAGACCTACTCAGGACTACTTAGACCTACTCAAGACTACTTAGACCTACTTAAACCTACTTCGACCTATTTAAACATACTCAAGACTACTTAGACCTACTCAGGACTACTTAGACCTACTCAGGACTACTTAGACGTACTCAAGACTACTTAGACCTACTCAAGACTACTTAGACCTACTCAGGACTACTTAGACCTAATCAGGACTACTTAGACCTACTTAGGACTACTTAGACCTACTCAGGACTACTTAGACCTACTCAAGACTACTTAGACCTACTCAGGACTACTTAGACCTACTCAGGACTACTTAGACCTACTCAGGACTACTTAGACCTACTCAGGACTACTTAGACCTACTCAGGACTACTTAGACCTACTCAAGACTACTTAGACCTACTCAGGACTACTTAGACCTACTCAAGACTACTTAGACCTACTCAGGACTACTTAGACCTACTCAGGATTACTTAGACCTACTCAAGACTACTTAGACCTACTCAAGACTACTTAGACCTACTCAAGACTACTTAGACCTACTCAAGACTACTTAGACCTACTCAGGACTACTTAGACCTACTCAAGACTACTTAGACCTACTCAAGACTACTTAGACCTACTCAGGACTACTTAGACCTACTCAAGACTACTTAGACCTACTCAGGACTACTTAGACCTACACAGGACTACTTAGACCTACTCAGGATTACTTAGACCTACTCAAGACTACTTAGACCTACTCAGGACTACTTAGACCTACTCAGGACTACTTAGACCTACTCAGGACTACTTAGACCTACTCAGGACTACTTAGACTTACTCAGGACTACTTAGACCTACTCAAGACTACTTAGACCTACTCAGGACTACTTAGACCTAATCAGGACTACTTAGACCTACTTAGATCTCCTTAGACCTACTCAGGACTACTTAGACTTACTTAGATCTCCTTAGACCTACTCAGGACTACTTAGACCTACTCAGGACTACTTAGACCTACTTAGATCTCCTTAGACCTACTCAGGACTACTTAGACCTACTTAGATCTCCTTAGACCTACTCAGGACTACTTAGACTTACTTAGATCTCCTTAGACCTACTCAGGACTACTTAGACTTACTTAGATCTCCTTAGACCTACTCAGGACTACTTAGACCTACTCAGGACTACTTAGACCTACTCAGGACTACTTAGACCTACTCAGGACTACTTAGACCTACTCAGGACTACTTAGACCTACTTAGATCTCCTTAGACCTACTCAGGACTACTTAGACCTACTTAGATCTCCTTAGACCTACTCAGGACTACTTAGACCTACTTAGATCTCCTTAGACCTACTCAGGACTACTTAGACTTACTTAGATCTCCTTAGACCTACTCAGGACTACTTAGACCTACTCAGGACTACTTAGACCTACTTAGATCTCCTTAGACCTACTCAGGACTACTTAGACCTACTCAAGACTACTTAGACCTACTGAGGACTACTTAGACCTACTCAGGACTACTTAGACCTACTCAGGACTACTTAGACCTACTCAGGACTACTTAAACCTACTTAGACCTACTTAGACATACTCAAGACTACTTAGACCTACTCAAGACTACTTAGACCTACTCAAGACTACTTACTGTAGACCTACTCAAGACTACTTAGACCTACTCAAGACTACTTAGACCTACTCAGGACTACTTAGACCTCTCAGGACTACTTAGACCTACTCAAGACTACTTAGACCTACTCCAGACTACTTAGACCTACTCAAGACTACTTAGACCTACTCAAGACTACTTAGCCCTACTCAAGACTACTTAGACCTACTCAAGACTACTTAGACCTACTCAAGACTACTTAGACATACTCAAGACTACTTAGACATACTCAAGACTACTTGGACCTACTCAGGACTACTTCGACCTACTCAAGACTACTTAGACCCACTCAAGACTACTTAGACTTACTCAAGACTACTTAGACTTACTCAAGACTACTTAGACCTACTTAGACCTACTCAAGACTACTTAGACCTACTCAAGACTACTTAAACCTACTCAGGACTACTTAGACCTACTCAAGACTACTTAGACTTACTCAAGACTACTTAGACTTACTCAAGACTACTTAGACCTACTTAGACCTACTCAAGACTACTTAGACCTACTCAAGACTACTTAGACCTACTCAAGACTGCTTAGACTTACTCAAGACTACTTAGACCTACTTAGATCTCCTATAGGCCTACTTGGATCTACTTAGATCTACTCAGGTCTACTTAGGTCTACTTAGACTTCTTTAGACTTCCTTAGACATGCTCAGAACCACTTAGACCTCCTAAGACTTACTTTGACCTACTTAGACCTTCTTAGACCAATTTAGACCTGCATATAGGTAGACCACTTACATATGTTTTCTGAAGTTAATAATCACTATTTAATCATGTTGCTTTTGATTACATTGCCCTAGATGAACTTGAAGAAATGCCATATATCATGAACTATCTTAATTCAGTGAATTATATTGAAGAACTACAGAAATTTATGGAGGACAGAAATTACAAGTATGAACAATCACCCAACTTTTCGACACTACGATCTATAGGGCAGTCTTCATCAGGGGAGATCGTTGTGAAGACATGTTTCATATTTTAAAATACAGATTTGGAGCCTTTTTTGCAGTATTTTTGAGGGTTTCCCACTGATAAGTAGAATTGACTGGCATTAGCCATACAGTCGTTTAAATAGTCATGATATCGCAACATTGAATAGTGTCTGCAACATTTAGCAAGCGATATGCATCAAAATAGTCATAATATCGCAACATTGAATAGTGTCTGCAACATTTAGCAAGCGATATGCATCGAAATAGTCATAATATCACAACATTGAATAGTGTCTGCAACATTTAGCAAGCGATATGCATCGAAATAGTCATAATATCGCAACATTGAAAGTGTGTGTGTGTGTGGGGGGGGGGGGGGGATTAGAAAAGTCTATGTATTTTTACCTATCGACCCAATGGTTTTGACCACGATTGTAAGTGAAAACACCGCCCGTCAAAACATTTTCCAATGCATCTATACTCTTAACTTATACATAGCATATTTTAGACACTTCATAATGAAATTGTGTGATTTATGTACTGTTTAATGAACGAGCAGGAGTGTTTTATCAGATATAAAGACACGAGGCGAAGCCGAGTATTTTTATATCTGATAAAACACGAACTGCGAGTTTATTGAACGGCTTCAAAAACGAACCACTTGGTAAGTTCATTGGCGTAGTAAGTTTGAAAAATAACCTTGTCTAAGCCGAGAAAATCAAAGCTAAAGTTTTTGTAAATCAGGAGGTATCTTTAAAGACACTGATTAAACTTTAATTTCTTTTGAATTTTCCTCATGAATTATTAATGAGTTTTTGACTTTTCATTTATTTGTCTATTAAATCATTTCTGTCTTTCAGACTTTCGCTGGAAATAGAACCTAATGAATCATCCAAGTCCAATTTAATGTGCAGTAAATGCCTTTCAACCTCGAAAGAAAAATTTCTAGACGGTATATTTTAAACCATTGTAGTTGGTTTTATGATTTTTTCCTGAAGAAGTTCTCCAATTTATCAACGATTTAATAATACAGATAGTTTTTGTGTTGTTTTTATTACAGTTGGTTCTGATCTGCTTCCAAGAGCGCCATTATCGGCAACTATTTGTAGGAAAGTGTCGCACGTCCCCGAAACATCGACGAAGAAAGTTACTCCTGGTCACCGGAAATCAGCAAGCTTAGGAGTAAAGTGAGTTCAACAGACTGTCAGATTGCCATGGCTCCAAGATTTGAGTTAAAAATTTTGGGTTAAATTTTTGACTCTGAAGGTCTCTTGGGCAACAAGCACAAAAATTTAGCTATTTTCTTCCGTTTTTTATATCTAAATTAAGTCTGTTTTTATATTGTGTTTTTTATTTTCAGTATATTCTCATCCACTCACATTTCGTCCTCAGTGAGCTGTTTAAGGTATAGGCATAGTGGAGTGAAGGGAAGAGAAGGGAAGGGAAGGGGGGAAAAAAGGGAAGCGAAGAGAAAGGAAGGGAAGTGAAGTGAAGTGAAATGAAGTGAAGTGAAGTGAAGTGAAGTGAAACGGAGTGAATTGAACTGAAGTGAAGTGATGTGAATTGAAGTGAAGTGAAGTGAAGTGAAGTGAAGTGAAGTGAAGTGAAGTGAAACGGAGTGAATTGAATTAAAGTGAAGTGAAGTGTAAACTAAACCTTATGCAAACACATTTTTTAGCAAATGACGATTTAAACAACTATTTTATAATTCTTGTTGCCACGTTCTAGATTGCTTATTTTTATTTTCTTTTGCCGTACACAGCTGTGTTTCAAGTGATCATGATCCATTTTCTGATCCATGTGATACGTCATCCGACAAATCACCACGAATCCACCCTATCGATGGCAGTGTATTAAAATGGAGTTGTTCTTCGTCAGGTAAAAACAGAATAATAAAATTGTTCTCCGTGATGTACTGTACTACTATAGCATCACTCGTATACGAATTCTATTAGCGCCCAAAAGTCTACTCGCGCGCAAAATTTCACTTGCCCGCAAAATTTTACTCGTGCGCAAAAAGTCACTCACGCGGAATTCCACTCCCGCGCAAATTTTACTCGCGCACAAAATTCTACTCACGTACAAAATTCTACTCGTGCGCAAAATTCTACTCGTGCGCAAAATTCTACTCACGTACAGAATTCTACTCGTGCGCAAAATTCTACTCGTGCGCAAAATTCTACTCGCGCGCAAAATTCTACTCGCGCACAAAATTCTACTCGCGCACAAAATTCTACTCGCGTACAAAATTCTACTCGCGCGCAAAATTCTACTCGCGCGCAAAATTCCACTTGCGTACAAAATTCTACTCCCGCGCAAATTGTACTCGTGCGCAAAATTCTATTCGCGCGCAAAATTCTACTCGCGCGCAAAATTCCACTGATCGGCGCACAAATTTTGTATTTAAATTTTAGAAAGTACAGACCTTAGCATCCAGTCGGATCAAAGTAAAACCAGGTACAATATATAATTTATAAAGAAAATCTTTAACTGTGAGGTCATGAACTGGTGAGATTTCAGAGAACGGAATAGTGACGTTTTGGCGAAGGCTTTTGGCTCAAAACTTCAGTATTTCGTTCTCTGAAATCTTGGCAATTGTTCACAATTTTGTAAATATTATACAAGTAGTATGTTTGGGGATTTAAATGTTGTGCTCATCAATTGTGGTGCGTCTGAACTTTTGTTAATCTAAACCTACTTTTCGTTTAATACAGCGAAGAAACTAACTTGGTTGAGAATTTACAGTTTAGCTGGGAAGGTAAAATAAATGTTTTGTTAATAGACATTTTAACAAGCAATCGGTTAATTTTCTTGTGCTTTTTTTTTAAATTACAGACTGTTTGCGAAGGAAGTCAAGTCTTAAGAAGGGGAAAAGACCCGCGGTACGAAAACGCTTTGTTTTGTTGGGGTTTTTTACCGGTTTTGGTTTTTCCATTATTTTTTGTTTATTCGTTTTTATTTATTTTTATTTTATTAACTTCGCCATATGTAACATACATGCATAGAAATAAACTTCTCAAATTCTTAATAATTCATGAGATAATCAATCAATCAGAAGCTTTGAATTGCACCACGTGAAGGGACTTGAAATATCAGGGAAGTACTGGGCAGAGGACTTGAAATATTATTTCCAGTCCAAGGACTGGAAATAATATTTCAAGTCCTTGGACTTGAAATATTTCTTCACACAATCGGTTATTCAATATTCATCCATACACTAATTACTAATGCACTAATTCATTTTGGGAATACACTAAGTGATTTTGAGAAGTCATGTTCGCCGAGGACTGGAACGAATTCCGAGTACTTGAAAACCCGGTCTAGTCCGAATTGGAGGCCTTTACATATTACATATAAATAACAGCAGGTTTAACAATGGCAGGGGAACCACAACAGCGTTAGCCAATTACTGTGGGCGCTAAACATTGTTCATAGTTCTCTCTCTATATCCTTTATATAAAATTACAGTACATTATAAGTATTAAATAATTACATACAACAAGAAATTGGGTCAGTGAGACTCCGAACAGTGTTGCATTTGAGACAAATTGTTTTAAACGTGCGAGGGTCTTTACAGTTATAAGAAGTTACCAACGATAAAAAATAATACTTAAGCATAACTGATTTAAATAAAGAAAGAGTATCTGTGTTAAGGTCAAGTTTGTCTGCAAGAGAGTTCCAAATTCGGCAGGTTCTGATGACGTAGGATTTTTGATAGGTTGTTGTTTTACATTTACGAATGATGAATTTAGTTGTGTTGCCATTCATCTTGTACTGCTCAGCAGCATTTGAAGTTTGTTTTTATCATCGTTTAGTTTTCGTCTTGGAAGCGTTATTGGGTTGGTCTTAGTGGAAACTATCTTTATTTTTTTCGCCCACGACATAAACTCTCGGGACGTGATAAAAAAGGGGTAAGTTGTTTTTGTCGCGGGAAACGGAAAACGTGAGATAGACGTTTGACGTTCGCTTGATTGAAACTAGAGAGATTAGGACCCCGTTTACACGATGCCGGTACAATTTGAAAACGGAACAAAATCATGCCGGTATGCAAATACAGCGTATAACATTTCATGTTATTTTTGTGCCGGTATCGTGTAAACGCAAGGTCAAAACGGCATGATTTTGTTCCGTTTTCAAATTGTACCGGCATCGTGTAAACGGGGTCTTAGATTGACGTGAGCAGATCCAAGATGGCGGCTAAAAAGAGGTATTTGAAGTTGGTATCTATGGTTTAAAACATTTTGTGATCATTATTAACGTTTCTATTGTTTCTCTTTTTCTTCGTAAAAGACGTGGAAGAGAGGAAATATTAGAAATTTTGACTGTGAAGTTTCCCGTCTCCGTGAAGACAGTCGTCTTGGCGTTGAAACGGCAAACGGCTGGCGGGAAAAAAAATTCGTCGCGTGATCTTCTCTGCCGTTTGCCGTCAGAGTTGGAAAAAAGCTGCGGGTATGCGGGTACCACCCGGAGGAAGGTTTACTTTAGTGAGGAAGGTTTAAAGTGAAAACACGTGAAACAACACATTCGGTAATCTGAGAAAGTTACAATTGACCAAGCAAGGTGTCGAGAAGAAAAGCGATTTGCAGCAAAACACTGGCTAACCAACAGCACTGGCAGTGGCAGCAGTTTCATGTGTGAGACATGTACGCTGATGTCTGCTGTGATGTCTGTATCTTCGCAGCAGTTGAGGGTAGTTAGTAGGCTGTCAGTCAGCAGTGGTCAGTTAGTAGCTATTGTAGTATGCCAAAGCTTACCTATATAGAAAAACCTGGGAAACCAAGGTACTGTAAAAGTCACGCAGTATTTATGAACGTTGCAAAACACAAAATTCTCGCTATATATTTTGAGGAAGGTTATCTAAACTTAAAAACCCATCCGGAGGAAGGTTGAACACTAATTCCAACTCTGTTTGCCGTTTGGAAAAATCTCTTTTTATATTCTATTTTATAGCTCAAAAGCATTTTTTCTGACGTACCAACTTCCACAACGAAAAACTCTGTTAATATGGAATTTTTGAACGAAAATATATATTATGTTTTGTAAGGAGAATGCAAAGACTACGAATATTTGGAAAGTTTCTAGTTTTTACACATAGGATATATGTATGTATATATATATATATATATATATATATATATATATATATATATATATATATATATATCCTATATACATATAGGATTGACACTTCGTCTCACAGGTTTTGTGGTTTATTTCGTTTTCTAGTTCAAGCAAACTCAACATGGAAAACCTTTTTTACTCCCTGACTGGAGGATATCACTATTTCGCGACAACATTCGTTTTGTTTTTCAACTAGAGGATGAAAATAACGGTACGGTTAAGGGGATTGGCATTAAAAATTAAGTTTTGTCTAATTTTAAAGAACTCAAAGAATTGTAATAGAAGATCCTTTACAACTTTTTCGTATCATTCTGCGTTTTCAAGATATTTCAATTTGTTTGATATGTAAATGATGGTCTCTGACGTCAGGAGTGGGATAAAATATTTTCATACAGAGCAAAATCACTTACATATCTAACATAAAATGTTCAGCGTCGCAAGGAGTTTTTATGTGCACAGTTTCAAATGATTTCGCTGAACAAACTAGTTTTGCTACATGTGAAAATATTTTATCCCACACCTGACGTCAGAGACCATCTCATTTACATATCAAACAAATTGAAATATCTTGAAAACGAAGAGAGATACGAAAAAGTTGTAAAGGATGTTCCATTACAATTTTATGAGTTCTTTCAAATTAGACAAACTTAATTTTTAGTGCTATTGCCCTTCAAGAACATACATGGATTTCAACAAAACCTCAAATTGAGGAAAACCTGCAGTCTTGAGTATCAGTTAGTCACAGTTTTTACACAATGACATTTCATTTTGTTGTTGTTCAAACTTTCTAGGTTACAGATATAAGTTTTACGCCGATACAGATGTTAGCACCAAGACTTGGTACAGTCTTCTCAAAGAAGTCATAGATAGAGAATTTCAAAAGGTAAAAATCTGTTGTATCAAGTCTGCGTTGTATGTGGTGGCTACGCTGGTTGGTGGTGGTATTGGTGATGGTTGTGGTAATGGTTGTAATTGTGTTCATGTTGTTAGTGATGGTGTTTGTGTTGCTGTCATCACCATCATCTTCATCCTTATCATTACCATAACCACCACCACTATCACCATCTTCATCATTGCCATCATCATCATCACCACCACTATCGTCATTACTACCATTTGCGTTCAAGCGTTTAGCAAGTAACTAGTTGTTTTCGAGTTTTGAAACAAACGTTGAACAATGACAACTATACGTTTGACAGATCAAATCAATTACAAATGTATATAGTTGTCATTGGAGAACGTTTGTTTCAAAACTCGAAAACAACTAGTTATTTGCTTGAACACAAATAGTAGTATTGCAACCACCACCATCATCACCATCACCTCCACCACCACCACCACCATCATCACCACCACCTTCATCACCACCATTACCACCACCACCATTACCACCACCACCACCATCATCGTCATCACCACCATCATCACCACCACCATCACCACCACCATCACCACCACCACCACCATCATCACCACCACCTTCATCACCACCACTACCACCACCATCATCACCTCCACCATCACCAACACCACCATCACCATCATCACCACCCCCACCATCATCATCATCACTACCACCATCATCACCACCACCATCATCATCTCCACCACCATCATCATCACCATCACCATCATCACCACCACCATCACCACCACCATCACCATCACCACCACCATCATCACCACCACCATCACCACCACCACCATCATCATCACTACCACCATCATCACCACCACCACCACCACCATCATCACCACCACCATCATCATCATCACCACCATCACCACCACCATCATCACCACCACCATCACCACCACCATCATCACCACCATTATCACCACCACCATCACCACCACCATCATCACCACCATCATCACCACCACCACCACCACCATCACCACCATCATCACCACCATCATCACCACCATCATCACCACCACCATCACCACCATCACCACCATCACCATCATCATCACCACCACCACCACCATCACCACCACCATCATCACCACCACCACCACCGTCATCACCACCATCACCACCACCACCACCACCACCACCACCGTCATCATCACCATCACCA
This sequence comes from Corallium rubrum, assembly GCA_964035015.1. Lineage (NCBI taxonomy): Eukaryota > Metazoa > Cnidaria > Anthozoa > Scleralcyonacea > Coralliidae > Corallium > Corallium rubrum. Next base: position 952,416 of record OZ036014.1, read on the forward strand.
CCATCACCATTTTTATGCTTATCGTTATTGTTCTTTCAGACTCCGCAAAATCTTATCACGTTTGACGAGAATGAGACAGAAGACACTCGACTATAACACACACCAGATAATATAATAGATATATATTATATTTGTATATTGCAACGAGTTTATCTATATTCCAGAAGCTTTTATAGAAAATGGACTAAAAGACTAAATTAAGCACAACATTTTCTATTTATAACTATTCGATTACGCACACATATTTCACACTCTTAAAATTTATTTACGACATTGAGGCTGTGGTTTTCATTTTTTGGACGTTTATTGGGTATATATTAAATTGTATAAGATTATTGTGGAATATGTACAATAAAGAGCTGTTTTGTTTGTTCTTTTGCGTTTTTTGTTGTTATTCTGTTCAGCACGATATTATTTTACTCTGTCTAACACCAGACTATTTTACTCTGTCTAACACCAGACTATTTTACTCTGTCTAACACCAGACTATTTTACTCTGTCTAACACCAGACTATTTTACTGTCTAACACCAGACTATTTTACTGTCTAACACCAGACTATTTTACTGTCTAACACCAGACTATTTTACTCTGTCTAACACCAGACTATTTTACTCTGTCTAACACCAGACTATTTTACTCTGTCTAACACCAGACTATTTTACTCTGTCTAACACCAGATTATTTTACTCTGTCTAACACCAGACTATTTTACTCTGTCTAACACCAGACTATTTTACTCTGTCTAACACCAGACTATTTTACTCTGTCTGATTAACACCAAACTATTTTGCTCTGTCTAACACCAGACTATTTTACTCTGTCTAACACCAGACTATTTTACTCTGTCTAACACCAGACTATTTTACTTTGTCTAACACCAGACTATTTTACTCTGTCTAACACCAGACTATTTTACTCTGTCTAACACCAGACTATTTTACTCTGTCTAACACCAGACTATTTTACTTTGTCTAACACCAGACTATTTTAGTCTGTCTAACACCAGACTATTTTACTTTGTCTAACACCAGACTATTTTACTCTGTCTAACGCCAGACTATTTTACTCTGTCTAACACCAGACTATTTTACTCTGTCTAACACCAGACTATTTTACTCTGTCTAACGCCAGACTATTTTACTGTCTAACACCAGACTATTTTACTCTGTCTAACACCAGACTATTTTACTCTGTCTAACACCAGACTATTTTACTCTATCTAACACCAGACAATTTTACTGTCTAACACAAGTCTAACTTGGTATTATTTAACAAATAAAACATAAACCTCCGTGCATATGTACTCTTATAAAGGCACGTTTGACGTCATTTGAACACGAAAGAAGTTGAGTAGAGGCACGAGGCGATAGCCGAGTGCCTTTACACTTCTTTCGTGTTCAAAGACGTCGAACGTACCTTTATAAGAGTACATATGCACAGGAGCGGTATGTTTTATTTGTTTTATAAAATAAGAAGAAGAAAAAACAAGTTAAAAGTGGTATAGTTTTGAAAGTTCGCTAGATTTTCCCGCCAGGTGACGCCATCCTACACCACCCCACGCCATTTTACGTCATTCATGATCTTCATACTCATAAATGCACGGAGCCCGGCCGATCAGAGCGTGCGTAGAGGACACCTTATTTTATAAAGTGTTTTATAAAATAAGGTGTCTTCTACGCACGCTCTGATTGGCTGGGCTCCGTGCATTTATAAGAGAACAGATCATGAATGGCGTCGAACGGCGTCAGCTGGCTGGAAAAGCCCGCCAAATTCCCAAACTAGCTCACTTTTAGTTTGATTTTCCTCTTATTTTATAAAACAAATAAAACATACCGCTCCTGTGCATATGTACTCTTATAAAGGCACGTTTGACATCATTTGAACACGAAAGAAGTGTAAAGGCACTCGGCCTTCGTGTTCAAATGACGTCAAACGTGCATGTCGCAATTTTTGCGGGAGGCCTGGTACATAAACAAGATGGCGGCGAAGAAGAACGTGCTTTAAATTTTATAACTTCACAATGCAGCACTTTGCAGCATCACAGTTAGGAATTGAATGTTGTAATTTGTAAGAAGCATTGAGAGATGTCTTCTGGATGGAGAAGCTTCCCAGAGTTGGCAATGGTAAGTATATGAATAATAAATTACTATTTATGAAATTGGTTTTTTTTGTCAGGAAGGTAGTGGTGTGAACAAGATTGTAATACAAAAAGTTTAATTTAACAATAAGCCAAGTGATACATTTTTGGACAAACCAAGCTTATTTATAAATATCTTGAGGAAGAAGACGAAGATAAACTTAATAAAAGTGGTCTGTTTAGAAATGTATCTGTTATTGGATCAATTGATGTATACACCCCTCTCCTTGAGAAAACAGTAGTTCATAGAATTGCCTCGTTCTTTAAAAAAGCCCATCTAAATTGAAAAAGGAATTGTCAAGCAATATGAACTAAAAAAAGTGGGGTTTTTTTTAAAAGTAGGTAATTCTTGGGGGGGAGTGGAGGTTGAATGGTTGATACTTTGAATTGGTCTCTTATTAACTTTTACTTATTCCTGTCTAAGGATATTTAGGGGCAGGGAGGCAGACCTTTCCTGGAGAGGCAGCCCTTACCCAGAACACATCAAAATACATATGGTGTGCCTTTGATCTAGACTGAAAGCCAGCCATCAATCTCATCAGGAGTGAGAATGAGATGAGATCGGTGGCTGGCTTTCAGTCTGCCTTTGATCATGCATGTGCCTTTAATAAATACTGTATTCTGATTTGGCATTTCTTACAAAAGAGTTCACACTTTAAGCGTAGTTGACGTACAGCAGGTAGTAAATAAACAATGGAAGATAAAAGTACATAGTCTGCAAAGCAATGAAATGGCATGCCGTGGCGGTGTAGTTATATGACACATGTCTGGCTCAGATTTAGTAGGCATGTGAAGTGAGTGCCTTGAGTCTTCAAGGAGTGCTTTTTATAGAGTGTGTCTGTTTTACTCTGGGCAAGGCCTGACTTTTGTATAAAGCAATAAAATCCTCTTGTCATTTTTATTGTAATAGAAAGAAGATGATGATGACAGAGATAGAAGATTAGGGGAACCTTATGCTATTGAGCAAAGATCTTTATTAACATCAATGGTTAACCAACAGAGACAACTATATGCTGTTGATGGACTGTCTTCATTAACAACTCTTACCCAACAACAGAGGCAACCATATACTGTTGATGAAATGCCTTTACCATCAATGGTTACCCAACAGAGGCAACTGTTTGACCAAATGTTTTCATTAACATCAGTCACTCTGGAACAGTGGCAACCATCCTCTATTGAGCAAACGTCTTTATCATCATCAATAATTAACTCACAACAACAATTGTGTGACGTTGAACAGTTGTCTTATTTACCATCAATGTTTTACTCAGTTGGCCGATTGTCTTTATTTCCATCTCACAATAATTTAAGACAGCGACCTTATTCTGTTGAGCAATTATCTTCATTATCATCAATGGATAATTTAAGACAACTAGATTCTGATGATCGACTATCCTTATTACCATCAGTATATAATTCAAGACTGCAGCCACATTCTGTTGATCAATTGTCTCCATTGCCATTAATAAGCTCTGGAAGACTGCAACCAGATTCTGTGGAGCGATTATCTTTATTACCATCAATAGATAATTCAAGACTGCAGCCATATTCTCTCAATCACTTGTCTCCATTGCCATTAATAAGCTCTGAAAGACAGCAACCAGATTCTGATGAACCATTATCTTTATTATCATCAATTGATAATTCAAGACTGCAACCATATTCTGTCAATCACTTGTCTTTATTACCATTAAGTTCAAGACAACAACCAAATTCTGTGGAGCGATTATCTTCATTACCATCAATGATTAACCAACGTGAGTTATATTCTCGTAATTCACTCGCACTCAACTATGGGGATACAAACTATGACATTACTCCAGAAGTACACAGTAACACATTTACACCCTTTGGTGCTACAAGGCAGGATTCCTTACTTCAAGAGTTATCCATTCAAAGCAGATTATCACTACTCGAAAGAAGTACATCGCCTTTATTGTCAACACCAAGTCTGAGTTCTTTGACCAACATGTGTGAGCAGGACCTTTTGAGGCAAGATGAACACACCATTACTCCAAGTGAAAATGATAATACTAGCTTGGATGATATGGACAGACATTCTAGCAGTCAACGGTGGTCTCCGGATCTTAGGAATAGAAGTTCTCCCATTCAGAAAAGAGAATCTAGGTCTTTTTTGACAGAAACTAGGAGCTCAGATGTGGAATATAGGAAGTCTGGTAGCAGAAAACGAAGTCATTCGCCAGTCAACAGGAGTAGGAGGAGTTCCCACAAGGAACACAGTTTCTCTCCAAGGAGAACTGGACGACACTCTCATTCTGAAAGTACGAGATCTAGCCATCGAAAGCAGGACAGATCACCAGTGCATAGAAGTAGAAGTTCGACTAAAAACAGAAGAGAATATGAAAAGAAAGAGAAAGCTTACAGAGAGAGGTCTACAGAATCTAGAGAAACAATTAAAAGATCACGTTTGGATAAAGATGAAAAAAATTCACACAGGAGTTCACCTAATGAACCTGGATTGAAAAAGGACAATACCAGGTGAGATTAAAAAGAAAGAAGAAAGAGAAATGGCTTTCAGCTTTAATAGTAGCTAGTCAGGTCATACATAATGGAAGGAGAACTGGATAGGTAACTTAAAACGATGTTACAAAGCAAGAAACAATGTTTGCACAAATTGCTATGTGGTAATTATACACTAAGAACCAGCTAATGCACCTGACGGGTGATCCCACATGGCCACAATCAGCTATTACTGAAATTAAATATTTATTTAAATATTTATTTATTTATTTAGTGTAATATCACTTAAGTTCAGTAGTGTCTGACTTTAGCCATGTGGGACTACCTATTAGGTACATTAGCCACTTATAAACTGGCCCCTTATATTATTAGCGTATAATTACCATAGCAAGTTGTGCAAACATCGTTTCCAGGTCAGACAGGAATGGGTTAAATATTCCATTTAATTAAAGGGTATTGGTAATAAAAATTAAGTTTAACTCATTTGAAAGAACTTATCAAATTGTATAAGAAGACCTTTTACAATTTTTCCGTATCTGTTTTGGTTTTGGAAATATTTTGACCAAAACATCGTGCTGTCCACCATCTTGTTGTAATATTGGGTCTAATTAACTAGGAAATTGGTGACGTCACAAGCAGGGTAAATCTGATGAAACTACTGCGTGGGTGACCAATTTTCCACGGAAGACTTTTTAAATGTTGTGAGTCAATTTAAAATGGAAATAGTGCAACAAACAATCGAGTTTCTAGCTCATAATGTCATAAGGTCGGCAAGATAAAAATTTCACTTTACCCTGGTTATGTTATCACATGCATAATTTTGCATATCGAAAATAATTCCAAGATGGTGGACAGCACGCTGTCTTTGGTCGAAATATTTCCAAAACCGAAACAGATAGGGGAAAATTGCAAAAGATCTTCTTATACCATTTGACGAGTTCTTTCAAATGAGACAAACTTAATTTTTATTGCCAATACCCTTTAAACCTAATTGTGTCATGTTTTGTTTTATTATAATTATTATAGTCGTGTGTTGAGATGGTACAGTTTACCAGAGGTGGATGTAAAAAGAACTATCAGCCACCAAAAATCTGACAAATATTACAAGTCAACAAGCTCAACATCTTTGGTATGTACATGTACTGTACATTGTTCTACTGTATAGTTAACATACCGTAGAATCCTGAAAGTAGCGGTCCCTCCGAAAGTAGCCCCCCCCCCTGAAAGTAGCGGCCCCCCGAAAGTAATGACCCCCCCCCTGAAAGTACAAAAGTAGCGACAAATTTGAGATGTCTACAAAATTTCCGAAAGTAGCGAGCGGCCTCCCGTAAGTAGCGGCCCCCAAGTCATCGCTTACACTCAAAAGTGTTAAGTTTCAACTATCAACTTACCAAAGATAACAGTCAGAGTTGAAATGGATAAGGAAAAACTAAAGCATATTAAATGTGGTAAATAGGAAGGAACAAAGAAGAATATTCCCACAGTATGCTAACGTATTTTACCACCCGAAAGTAGCGGCCCCCCGTAAGTAGCGGCCCCCCATAAGTAGCTACCCCCGTAAGTAGCGACCCCCCGTAAGTAGCGACCCCCCATAAGTAGTGATCCCCCGTAAGTAGCGGCCCCCTGTAAGTAGCGACCCCCCATAAGTAGCGGCCCCCCATAAGTAGTGACCCCCCATAAGTAGCGGCCCCCTGTAAGTAGCGACCCCCCATAAGTAGCGACCCCCCGTAAGTAGCAACCCCCCTTAAGTAGTGGACCCCCGTAAGTAGCGGACCCCCATAAGTAGCGGACCCCCGTAAGTAGCGGCCCCCAACAGCGGATAAAACCGAAAGTAAGGGGGGGGGGCACTACTTTCGGGATTCTACGGTACGGTACTTACAGTAAGAATAAGATATGCATACTTATTTTCAACCATGTGGTTGTACAATCATTAGAACTGATTATTTTTTCCAGAAATCAACTTGTATTGCCACAGAAAATGTAGCTAAGTTGCACAGTAAATTTGAGGAAATGCTTTCAAAGACACTCAGTCAAAACACTTCTGACACAAGGTAATGTATATAGTGTAGAAAAGTTTAGATAGTATTCACAGTAAGTGGGTTTGGGGATAAGGAGGGGGACATGAGCTGGGTATCACATGCACTACGTCAGTGGCGGCGCCACGTGGTGGACTGGGGTGGACATGTCCACCCCAATTCTTTTCCAGATCGATTTCTTAAATTTCCCAAATCCGTGGAGAAAACATTGGGGGGGGGGGGGGGGGGATGGCGGCGAAGTAGTATTGATATTTCTTAAAAATTGTGGCTATAATATTATTTGTTAATGGCGCTCACGGCTGATAATCACTCCGGCGTTGGTAGCAGATCCGAGAACGGTCAGCAGTACTATTCCATTTCATGAAGGGTTGCAGCAACCCGATGTATTCGGTTAGAAGCGAGAGTGGTGAGACTGAGTGACCGAGATGTGAGAACCGAAGGTGCGATGTAGCTAGAGAAGACGTTTGTAACGTTCATCTGTTCAATCTCGTTTGTCAATAAAGTTGTTCCAAATCAGAGAAGAAAGTCTCTTCACTATGGCCCAAAAACACACTACACAACGTACATGTATCATCATTTCAACTAATCCCCGAGCCGGGCGTAGGGCCGAAGGCCCGGAGCCCGGTGAGGGTGCTAATCTCGACATGCGTGGAGTCCACTTTACACGCGTGTTAAAATGCGAATCAGTTTGAGCGATCTGAATATTTGTATATATATATATATATATATATATATATATATATATATATATATGTGTGGACGGACCTGTCGGACCACGCGCGGTGAAGATTGTAGGGCACTGGAAACAATATAGTTCTTGACAAAAAAGATTTGAAGTAATATATTCTTGACAAAAAGACTTGAGAAAGGAGTTTTGGGGATACGTACATTCATTTCAAAAGAACAGAAACAAATCAACGTCTTGACTAAAGGAAGCCCGTCAAACCGAACCTCGAAAGAGGGAAAAAGATATAGAAAACCAACGATGATAAAGGCCGAAAAGTTTAAGCTACGGTAAAAATATAGAGCAGTCGCTCTCAGTATCACGAACACTTAGTAGCTAAACTGTTCGAGTTTCCCTGTTTACATCTATCACTGTTAATTTTGTTTTATATTATGACATTTTGTGTGTCCTTGAAGTCCGTTTTAAACGTATCATATCCATTGCATGTTTTTTCTTGCCAATGCCCGTTGTATTTTTTACCTGTGGCTGCCGTCATAGTCAATCGAGATATGGTCTAGAAACTCGGCAAACTTCAAAGCGCCTATAATGAGCTGTGATTTTATGTTGAACCGTGCCTTACACCGTGCACATCCTTTGTTTTAGGTTGATTAATATTTAAATAGCACGGTTGAGTGATTGAACTGAAACGTTGCTATTGGACAATTCGTTCATTATACTAAAATACAATGTGTTCAGTGACCGTGCACAAAAATGCATAAAGGCGAACAAAAAGATAGACGAAAGACTTTAGCTGAGTTTCCAGACCATATCTCGATTGACTATGCTGCCGTCTTATCTTCTTTTAAATAGTTTTCTTTTTGCAAAACTACTTAATATGACTTAGCGATTGTTTATAATTTAGCATAAAAAATGGAAAAGGAACATTTTTTTAAAACGTACAAATGCTGTTGTAATATTTATTATTAAGGCCCATTAACATGTATGTGAAAACATTTTCAGCAATTCAGATTTTGAAATGAAAAACTGTTTTTGTTATATTTGTTTAAATAAATTTAAAATATAATAAATGAATACCAGCCAGGCAGTTTGAGTAGTTTTCAAAATGCAAATATTTTTAGATGCGACATGCAATTCTTTTCATCTCAATATATTTTACGAAAATCATCCTTAAATTTTTCTTTGTTTTTTGTTGCATTTTTCTTAAAAAAAATAGAGTTTTTGTTTTTTATTTCAAATATTCTACCAGAATTAAAACTATATTTTCATTCCGACAGGAGTAACTATTTCCAGGACTCCAATAAAAAAAGAGCGCAAGGGGGGGTTGCTGTAAAAGCGGGCGAGGGGTTATTGCATTTATGTATTTCTAGTATAGTACTGAACATCTCATATACTGTATGCAAATGCTACCACTTAATTAGTAGCACACACATGTATACCATGCGATGCCAACCATGTGGCTTGATGAGTTTATCAAACATCTGTTAATACTTTGATTGTAAAAAAGTGGAGTGGGGCAGTGATGGATCCACCTTGATCTGGTAGGGGGTGCTGAGTGAGCGAAGTGAGATCAGGCCTGCGGCGTGGGGCATGACCGAGGCAGGGGTCTGGGGATACAGCCCCGGCAGGGTCCAGGGGCCGAGCTGGTGGTGGAGCTGGGGGGTAGGGGGGCGAAGCCCACAAGAAAATTTTTGTTATACCTATTAATACCTATGAATCATATGATAGCTAATTTTTGAATCATATATCTATGAATCATATCATAGCATGAAGTTTACATGGACATTGAATGAATGTGTCCTTTAATATACTTGGATTTGACAAGACAATTTGCACACCCCCCCTGCACCCCCTTGGCCAAGGCCATGGGGGGTGCGCACCCCCACCCCCCTGCACCCCCTTGCAAATCCATCACTGGAGTGGGGCGTAGGCAGTGTTTTGGATAGAGCAAAGTGAAAACGTGGTAAATTGCTGTGATTAGTTTTGGTAACGAAGTGCTGATGTTTCAAGCGGAGCTTTTTATCAGAATAAAAGGGCTCTGCTCGAAACATCAGTATTCTATAGATAAGTTTTGTGGAAACACCACGTAAAATATTTATTTATTTTTAAGCAAATAAATATTTTACGTGGTGTAGTTCCACAAAACTTATCTACTGTATTTAACAAATAAAACATAAAGCTCCGTGCATATGTACTCTTATAAAGGTTCGTTTGACGTCATTTGAACACGAAAGAATTTGGGCTAGAGGCACGAGGCGATAGCACTTCTTTCGTGTTCAAATCACGTCAAACGAACCTTTATAAGTGTACATATGCACAGGAGCGGTATGTTTTATTTGTTTTATAAAATAAGAAGAAGAAAAAACAAGCTAAAAGTGGGATAGTTTTGAAAGTTCGCCGAATTTTCCCGCCAGGTGACGCCATCCTACGCCACTCCACGCCATTTACGTCATTCATGATCTTCATACTCTTATAAATGCACGGAGCCCAGCCAATCAGAGCGTGCGTGGAGGACATCTTATTTTATAAATTACATTATCACCATGAAAACTTTCACAGTATTCTGTTATCAAAACTAATCTTGCCAATATAGTCCGTTTCAGGCTTTCAGCTTGCTTTTGAAATCCGATACGTATAATTGAAATAAACATTCCGAACTACGTTGCAATGTTCCGAACTACGTTGCGAGGTAGATACAAATTTAAGTCGGCAATTTGTTTCTGCTTAACCAAGTATCTATTATTATATTCTATACAACAAATAATCTTCTTCTCCGTGATTTTACCCAAGGAATTCAATTCAAAGCTTATTAAATTCGAACTTCACGACGAACTTCACAACGAACTTCGCGAACTTCCGAACCAAGTTCCCAACCTTCCAACGAATGTTGACAAACGAATTTCAAAAGCAAGCTGAAACTGACTATAATTGTATTCTCTATCTATAGTGATCCTGTAGATGTTCCTGACAGCATAGAAGAAGACAGTCAATATGTTTCCAACCTTCTGGGTAAACCAAATGTTGACAGTGACAATGCGGACGACGAGAGTGATTCCGACTTGGATGGTTATATTACCATTGATGAGTCAGATTGTGATAGTAGTGATGACAGTCGGCCATCTCCACCAAGGAGATGTTTGAAAAACCAAGCCCATCCACGAAAGTTAAATCCTGAGTTGTGGTTCAATGTGGCGGGTGAAGTATGTGCAGTACTGTACCAGGGCTGGAAATTTTAAATTTTCAGCAGTATTCAAGTGGGATACCAGGTTTCTGAATCTGGTATCCCTCCTTGAAATCTAGTATCCCACTTTTGAATACTAAAGATCTCAACTTGCAATATCTAAAATTAACTATGACAGTTTGTGACAGTACTTGCATTACTCGTTACATTATAGAACGTTACGTTATATTACAAGACGTTACGTTACATTATCAGATGTTACGCTCTATATAAGACGTTACGCTACATTATAAGACGTTACGCTACATTGTAAGACGTTACGCTACATTGTAAGACGTTACGCTACATTGTAAGACGTTACGCTACATTGTAAGACGTTACGCTACATTGTAAGACGTTACGCTACATTATAGGACGTTACGCTACATTATAAGACGTTACGCTACATTGTAAGACGTTACGCTACATTGTAAGACGTTGCGCTACATTGTAAGACGTTACGCTACATTATAGGACGTTACGCTACATTCTAAGACGTTACGCTACATTGTAAGACGTTACGCTACATTATAGGACGTTACGCTACATTATAAGACGTTACGCTACATTGTAAGACGTTACGCTACATTGTAAGACGTTACGCTACATTATAAGACGTTACGCTACATTATAAGACGTTACGCTACATTATAGGACGTTACATTACATTATAAAACGTTACGTTATATTGTAAGATGTTACGCTACATTGTAAGACGTTACGCTACATTATAAGACGTTACGTTACATTATAAGACGTTACGTTACATTATAAGACGTTACGCTACGTTGTAAGACGTTACGCTACATTATAGGATGTTACATTACATTATAAAACGTTACCGTTACATTGTAAGACGTTACACTACATTCTAAGACGTTACGTTACATTGTAAGACGTTACGTCAGATTCTGTGGCTGTGCGCTATCGAAATTTTTATTGTTAGTATCCCGTGGATATCGGAATACCGCAAATTTCAAGCCCTGCTCTACTATTAAATTAAGACAATATGATTTAACACAATAAGTTAATTGTTGTAATTATGCAGAATGGGGATAAAATGGGGACTAATAATTAATTATGTTGTTGTTGTTGTTGTTAATTGTTTGTTGTTGTGTGTTTTTCCCCAGCTTAACCATGCCGGTCGAGTATGCTTGTGCAGTTTACAAGATAAAAAGAAATGGATTGTACACAATGTATACCCAAATGAAAAGGTGGAAATGCTGAAATTTTGGCTGGTTTTGGCTGGCTCAGGCAAAGGAATGGGTTAATCACTTGTTAACTCATTGCTGCCTAGGATGTCTGAGGGTTCTCGCTTTGATGAGTAAAATCATCTGGTGTTAAGGGCTTCGTTAAGGTTTTCAGGGTCTTTTCTGTAAAGCGCTCTCAATTCGTCAGAATTTATGCCACAAAAATAAAATAGATATCGTTAGAAAGCTATGAATTTGTAGAATACAATGGTGTCTTTGGTTTCGCGATAAACACAAACTGTTAATAATTGTGAATTTTTTAATTAAAACCAGAGGGCTTCACTCGGGGCGACTTAAGAACAAAGCAAAAAAATTTTCGCAGTTCGATTCCGAGATAAATGTCCAGCAAAACGGTGTCAGCGTTTTTTTGTTTATTGCCTGGTTTCGAATTTATGACTTATTTTGTCCGAATGTTGGTCGAAAAACAGCATTTTTAACTTTAGTCGTCAATAAAATCGGCAAAAATTGACATATCAAAAATTGCTGACACCGTTTTGCTGGAAATTTATCTCGGAATCAAAGTACAAAAAAAGATTTTGAACAAAATAAAACGCTTTTTATCCGAGTCGCCCAAGTGAAGCCCTCTGGTTTTAATTAAAAAATTCACAACTATTAACGGTTTGTGTTTATCGCGCAACCAAAGACACCACTGTATTCTACAAATTCATAGCTTTCTAATTTGTGGCATAAATTCTGACGAATTGAGAGCGCTTTACAAAAATGACCCTGCAAACGTTAACGAAGACCTTAAACAGATTAAAACTATAATGCATAGGGCCGTTTTTGGCCAGCTCAGGCAGGAATGAGTTAATGATGTTCTGATGCAGGGTTTTTTTACACCACAGCTGCCTGAGGCATGTGAAGCAATGGGCAACAATGGTTTACAACTCTATCACTATTGGATTACTGTATCTCCACAGAAAAACTTCATGGTGAGTTGAATTAGCCAAAGAATTATTTCTAGTTGAATTCTTCTTTCTAGCTTGGCCTGACGGAAATGGTATATTGGACCTTGAATCTTACAAGGTTGGATCTAGTGGCGTCGCTAGGGGGGGGACTGGGGGGCAAGCGTCCCCCCAGTTCTCTTCAACACCAATTTTGAGATTCTTCCAAATCCGGTGAGAAATTTGGGGGGGGGGGGGTATGTAATTATTCCAAGTGCTTAGCTCATACCGCTAGCTGGTCAAATAGTTTACAAGTGTATGAATGTGTTTTTCATATCTTTTCTTGCGTTAGTTCACTCTAGAGACTTAGTGCAGCAACGCTAATCATTCGTCTCGTAGCTACTATGTTGTTTGGGTGTTAAGGTTAATGCAGAGGTTACAGTTAGTGTTGAGTTAGCTCTACCTGAATCAACCCGAAACCATCATAGAATTAACATGAAGTACCAACAATTATGACGTCATATACCAATGACGTCATAACGATGACGTCATCATTTTGTCCCCCCTACTCTCCCAGGTCTGGTGACGCCACTGGTTGGATCTTAAGTTTTGTTTCATGGACACTTTAATTTTTCTTTTTTTTCAGACTAGGAATCCCACAAGAATTGAAAGTCATGGACGAACCTACACTTTTGAAGGCTTCTCTCTTCTTTCTCACTCTCCTCTCGATGTTGTGCCAAGATGTTTTCTCACTCGTTTTAATTTGAAATATGAAATATTTTTCATTCAAGAACCAATTCCAGATGTAAGCACTTCTAGAAGAACAATGGCATGGGTGGAAGGATGGATGGATGGACAGACAGACAGGCAGGCAGGCAGGCAGGCAGGCAGGCAGGCAGGCAGGCAGGCAGGCAGGCAGACAGACAGACAGACAGACAGACAGACAGACAGACAGACAGACAGACAGACAGACAGACAGACAGACAGAGGTGAAAACGTTATTTCCTGACTTTGTGTTGGTTTGATCTTTAGATATTGGTTACAATTTTTTCATAGAATTTTTGTATCAAGGATCTTGATCTGTTCTCAAGGTTTCTATTTCATGAAATTTTAGAGCTGTTTGATTGGGACATTGGTAACAAAGGTAAATATATAATAGTGGGCTTTAGGGTTGGATGCTTGTTAGAGGCTGGACTGTTCAACTGACAGCTTTCACATTTACTTCTTCATAGGGAATGAAGAATATTGTAATTTGTTTCACTTTCTGCCAAGATTTACCCGAAAAATTGGCGGTATGTTGCAAATTTTTTAAATACGTTTAATCTTATGACAGTGAGTGCAACAGCAGCAGCAGCAACAACAACAACAACAACAACAACAACAGCAACAACAACAACAACAACAACAACAACAACAACAACAACAACAACAACAACAACAACAACAGCAGCAGCAGCAGCAACAACAACAACAACAACAACAACAACAACAACAACAACAACAACAACAACAACAACAACAACAACAACAACAACAACAATAACAATAACAGCAGCAGCAGTAACAACAACAATAACAGCAGCAGCAACAACAATAACAGCAGCAGCAGCAGCAGCAGCGACAACAACAACAACAATAACAGCTGCAGCAGCAGCAACAACAATAACAGCAGCAGTAACAACAATAACAGCAGCAGCAGCAGCAACAACAACAACGACAACAACAACAACAACAACAGCAGCAACAAGAGCAGCAGAAACAACAGCAGCAGCAGCAACAACAACAACAACAACAACAACAACAACAACAACAACAACAACAACAACAACAACAACAACAACAGCAGCAGCAGCAACCAACAAGAACAGCAGCATCAGCAACAGCATGATCATCATCACTATCACCACCACCACCATCATCATCACCACAACTACCACCATCACTACCATCATCATCACCACCACTACCACCATCACTACCATCATCATCATCACCACCACCATCATCACTACCATCATTATCATCACCACCACTACCACCATCATCGTTATCATCACCACCATAAACATTATCACCACTTATTACCACCACCACCCACCATCATCAATTTTTGCCCAAATCGCTTCTCACAACTATATTTGCCGGGGTTTATATTTTTCGTATAGTTTCTGCAGATGGCTCTGAGAAATACGAACTTTTGTCAATGAGGAAAGTCTTTGAGCACCTTCTGAGTAGCCGTAAACCATTAATGGAGGTGGGTTTGTACCATAGAAATAATAGACCTAGAATGCGTGCTCTGTCACGTGACAGGTGACAAAACACTTACTGTCTCCTGGATTAATCCTCCACCCACATTCAGTATAAATCACATACAGATGGGCAAGTGGGAATCATTTAAATATAATGTAAAACGGTAAAAACACTAAAACCATTCGTATTAAAAGGCCGCTATCGTCGCCATTTCTACATCCAGAGTTTGATGTTCGAAATGTTTTGGCGAAGGTTATTGCACTTCACATGCCTTTATCGTTAAATTCACTAATCCAGTAAATTTCCCGGCGTAAAAAACAAAGAAATTCAGTGCTAAAAAACATCCATCGTCCACTCCACACCGGTCAACCGCGGCCGTGTCAAAAACTGTAAAAAAGTCCTAGGGCGAGTTCCTTTTGCCCTTATAAATCCGCCATTTTGTGGCGACAATTTTTTGACTGACAGGAGATAGGAGCCCGCATTCTAGGTATATTATTTCTATGGTTTGTACACATGACTTCCCTCCCCCCTCTAGGATGAGCTAAGCTAAAATTAGTAAGAGTTAATTACCGAGAACCGAGGCATTATAGGCAGTTTCAGCTTGCTTTTGAAATTCGTTTGTCAACATTCGTTGGAAGGTTGGGAACTTGGTACGGAAGTTCGTTGTGAAGTTCGTCGTGAAGTTCGAATTTAATAGGCTTTGAATTGAATTCCTTTGGTAAAATCACGGAGAAGAAGATTATTTGTTGTATAGAATATAATAATAGATACTTGGTTAAGCAGAAACAAATTGCCGACTTAAATTTGTATCTACCTCGCAACGTAGTTCGGAACCCTGCAACGTAGTTCGGAATGTTCATTTCAATTATACGTATCGGATTTCAAAAGCAAGCTGAAACGGACTATAAGCCACATATTAAAGTGTATATGAAACGAAAATTAAGTTTGTCTTATTTGAAAGAACTCTTAAAATAATGGGGAATATCAATTTACAGCTTTTTCATATTTTACTTAGTTCTTGAGATATTTAGACTTATGTGATATTCAAATGAGATAACTTGTGGTTCGTTTTTTCACTAATTAACATATTCGAAAATCGCGAATATTTTTAAGATTATTGAACAAAATCACTTGAAACTTTGCATATTGCTACAGTTCATGCAACTAAACATGAAAGGCAAGCTACAAGTGATTTTGATCAATAATCTTAAAAATATTCGCGATTTTCGAATATGTTAATTAGTAAAAAAACGAACCATAAGTTTATCTCATTTGAATATCACATAAGTCTGAATATCTCAAGAACTAAGTAAAATATGAAAAAGCTGTAAATTGATATTCCCCATTATTTTAAGAGTTCTTTCAAATAAGACAAACTTAATTTTAGTTCATATACGCTTTAAAGTGCCATGACTCACCCCAAAAATTTTTTTTCTCAAATCTAAAAGCCCTTATTGAGTGGATTAGTCCAGTGAATAAATTATTGGTATTGGGCATTTCTTTGGTCTTCTGTAGACCACCAAAGTTGCAAAAATTGACATATGTATGTCCCATGGTGGAGAAGGAAAGGGAATGGGTATATTCCTGGTGTGACGTCAGCCAAGCCAAACAAGGAACTCATTTGAGCTCTGTCTGCTGAATGCATAGAATTTTTACATTGAGTTAGTTGGGAAAATGACTTTTCAACTCAAAAAATTCTATGTATTCACCAGACAGAGCTCAAAGAGTTCCTTGTTTGACTTGTGTGATGTAACACCAGGAATATACCCATTCCCTTTCCTACTCCGCCATGGGACATGCAGATGCAACTTTGGTCGTCTACAGAAGATCAACGAAACGTCTAATACCAATAATTTATTAACTGGCCTAATCCACTCAATAAGGGCTCTTAGATTTGCGAGGAAAATTTTTTGGGGTTAGTGGCACTTTAAGTATAGTCTTAATGCGGAGGTTCGAGGTAATTAACTAATTTAGTTCAAATTTCACAAGGTTTTGTCTTCATCTGTATACTTCCCTGGGTTTTATACAGATAAAGACCGTGCATTTATAATGACAATTCAATTCAGTTCAGTTTGTACGAGAGATAAAGACTTATGAATAACAAAGAAAACCGCGTGAAATTTGAACTAGTTTATTTTAGATACCGCTGTTTAAATTTATGAAACTTGTTACAAATACGTAATTTTTTTTGCTTTATGTAGAACGTCCAATTGACTGATAAAAAGGCTTTGCAAAAGTGTGTTGCTTCCTCTGTGAATTCTATAGTCACAAAGCCAGGTTGGGTAAGTTGAGTTTAAGACCCCGTTCACGCTATACCGGATAGGTTTTCGTGCCGGCACAAAAAATATCCGTATAGTGTAAACGAACAGATTCGATCGGCACGATATTGTGCCGAAGTAAGCCCCGTTCACACTATACCGGATAGCTTTTGTGCCGGCACGAAAAGCTGACGATACAACCAATTCCCACGCTCTATTCTATTAATTTACTTCCGGAACGATTTCGAACTCCGTTCACACTGGAGCTGGAACGGCACAAAAAGCTATCCGATACAAGATGTACCTCTTTCGAGATCGGAGCGGCGAGCCGGCACAGAAATTGTGCCGGAGCATGCCTTTTGTGTGTGAACAGAAGGCCTATCCGATATGGTTTTCGTGCCGGCACAAAAGCTGTCCGGTATAGTGTGAAGGGGCCTAACAGACTCCCGAGCTGGATGGCAACTCCATATAAACACAAGGATTACTATTTATTATTGGCTTTAATAAACGTTGGAACTTTGAGGTTGTTACCCAATGTGGTAACTTGAGGAGGAAGGACAGTACTGAACATGATTTTTTTTTCACTTGCAGAAACCAAGTTCGTTGAGAGTTGATGACATTGAACGACTTGAGCAAGATGGAAAGGTATTTCGCGTCGGTTGGACGGACAAACAGACAGACAGACTAACAGGCGAACGAACTGACAGATAGGCTACTAAGCTGACCGGCTGACAAACATTTAAAAACAAACAAACAAACAAACAAACAAACAAACAAACAAACACAACAAACAAACAAACAAACAAACAAACAAACAAACAAACAAACAAACAAACAAACAAACAAACAAACAAACAAACAAACAAACAAACAAACAAACAAACAAACAAACAAACAAACAAACAAACAAACAAACAAACAAACAAACAAACAAACAAACAAACAAACAAACAAACAAACAAACAAACAAACAAACAAACAAACAAACAAACAAACAAACAAACAAACAAACAAACAAACAAACAAACAAACAAACAAACAAACAAACAAACAAACAAACAAACAAACAAACAAACAAACAAACAAACAAACAAACAAACAAACAAACAAACAAACAAACAAACAAACAAACAAACAAACAAACAAACAAACAAACAAACAAACAAACAAACAAACAAACAAACAAACAAACAAACAAACAGGCAGGCAGGCAGGCAGGCAGGCAGGCAGGCAGGCAGACAGACAGACGTGCTGGCAAACAGACAGACAGACAGACAGACAGACAGACAGACAGACAGACAGACAGACAGACAGACAGACAGACAGACAGACAGACAGACAGACAGACAGACAGACAGACAGACAGACGTGCTGGCAAACAGACAGACGTGCTGGCAAACAGACAGACGTGCTGGCAAACAGACGGACATTGTTAGTTGCTGGCGATTGGTGAATTAAATTATTCTACATTATCCTAAATTATTCACACCCAACTCATTAATATAGGACGTTCCTATAATCGTTCATCACGGCATTCGTCCAGTCCAACTGAGCTTCTCTGGCGACCCAAAGTTAGTTTTTAATTAATAAAAAATTCTTTAAAATAAATGGGTCAATAGAGTGTTTTATTTTTTAGCAAAACCGGCTATTTCTTCTATTTAAAACAAAGTGCTTCTGTTTAATTAGATGTCAAAGGTTATTGAGATCATATTTAAAGCTGAGAAATTCGATTATGAACAGGTAAGGTTGGCCGCAACGTTACATATCGTCTTTATCTATATTTTCATATCTCCTTTTCCTGTGTGTTTTCTGTTTTTTCATTTTTCATTCTATATTTATTCCAGACCAAATGCCCCTCAGAGAGAAAGACTCAAACTTCTTCAGATGAAGGTAACATCGTTCAAATTTACACTCCGTGTTTGAGAAACAGACTTTTTTATTTGAAAAGTAGTCTTGCGATTATAAATTAAGATGATTGGCGTTTTTCCGATCAGTTTGTTTACGGAAAACGACGCAAGCTAATTGCTTGCTGGCCGGTGGGGATCCTACGTGATAATGACCCCCCAGAGAAAATGCCTCTTTCTCGAAGTGGTAGTTTTGGCGGGAAAATTTCTGAGTTGATTTGAATTCAAATAAAAGAGAACTATTCAAATATTTCAAACAATAAAACCTGTTGGAACATTATTGCTGGTTTTCTTTAAAACTATTTCCCTAAAAACACAACAAATGAAAGCCGAACTGGTGCAAACAAGAAACGACATGAAAAAGGCAACAGGTAAGGTAACGGCAATCTCCGAAGACGGCAAAAGCGTTTGAAACTGAAACAGAAAATGAACCAAAAGCCTTACAATAAATTTTTTATTAATCTCGTTTGTTTGGTTTGTACGGAGAAGTATTGTCTTCGGTTTTTCCCCGCACAAACCTCGCTTAATTCTTCGTTTTGTGTTCCGTACGAAAACCCCAGGTAAATACTTTGAATATACAAACACTGTACGAAGGTCTTAAGGAAATACTTTCCCGTACAGACTTCGCACTCGCTTGGTAATTTTTTAGTATTTTCGGGCTTTAAAAAAGGAGAAGAACTTAAGTATTTAATTTAGCTGTTTAATTATTTGGATTTTTATTGCAATTAAAAGCGACATAGCACCATTTTTTAGCGATAAAAAAAAAACGTCTCTACGAAATTTGTGTATGACGACAACTGCAAAATTTGACGCCAAACTTACAAATTTCCAAAGGCAATTGACAATGTACTTTGGATTTAAAACATTTCCAGTTATAAAACTATTAATTTCTCAGAAACTGTTTGTCAAAAGTTACTGTTAATAGCATTATTCCGTTGAGTTTTTTAAAACGAAAAAAGTTTTTTAAAAAGAAAAATTAAATACGATTTTTACGGGGTTTTTTATTTTTTGTCTTATTTTATATTTTAATTTTCTAGCTGACGTTGAACAACATGAAGATGAAAGAGTAAGTCTCTATTGGGACGAGATTCTTAAAAGGTTTTATTGGTATTTTTTATGGTTGATATCTGTTATGACTTGTGGGAATAATTAACGTATGTAATGAAACCAAATTATGCTTTCTTCTATTTCTTATTTATTTATTTATTTATTTATTTATTTATTTATTTATTTTATTTATTTATTTATTATTATGATTATGATTATGATTATGATTATGATTATGATTATGATGATTATTATTATTATTATTATTATTATTATTATTATTATTATTATTATTATAAGTAATAGCATGACTTGAGGGAAATTAGCGATTAAATTTCCCGCAGCCGAGGGAAGATTTGTGAAAGAACTTTTACAAATCTTCGCGAGGCAAAGGGGAAATTTAATCGCTAATTTCCCGAAAAGTCATGTTATTAGTGTAATATTATGATCGCCTCGGAAAACATTGAGAATCTTACCGACAGGACATTTACACGGTTGATCAGAGAAGTTGCATTTTTCCCGTGCATGTTGATGAGGGAAAATATATGCAAGTGGGAAATTTAGAAGAAGACAAAAGATTTCTTTGTCTTCTAATTTTCCCTCATCGACATGCCGGGGAAAATTAGAAGACAAAGGATAAATTTCCCTCTTGCATGAGCAATGAGGGAAATACACGGTTTACATTCCCTCGGAGAACAAAAGAATCCGAGGCGATCATGGTATTACTATATTTATTATTATTTCTTTTCTTTATTAAAGCTGTCTTCGTCGTGATTGTGTCATCCGCCTGAACGCAGCTGGTATGTTGAAGACAGGTTTAAATTCCGACGTAACTCAGGTAGGAACCGTACTTGTAGCTCTCTCTCTCTCTCTCTCTCTCTCTCTCTCTCTCTCTCTCTCTCTCTCTCTCTCTCTCTCTCTCTCTCTCTCTCTCTCTCTCTCTCTCTCTCTCTCTCTTCTCACTCACAAATTCAGGGAAATGCTGGTAATGCTAAGGCAATTTGGAAAACAATTAACCAATTGACGCATCGCAAAAAGACGTGTAACACTTCAATTAATGAAATCAAAATTGACGGGAAATCATTTACCGAACCAATTAATCTTTGTGAAGTTTTGAACGACCATTTCATTCACATAGGACCTAATTTGGCTTCAACAATACCCGATAGTGAACATAGTTTCCAGAGTTATTTAACACCAACAAAATCTGCCTTTTGTTTAGAACCAACATCAGAGAATATTGTTTTAAATCTGTTAAAGCGTTTACCTATTCATAAAGCAACTGGTTTGGATAACATTTCGAGCAGGCTTCTTAAGGAATCAGCTTCTATTGTTTGTGGCTCGCTAACACTAATTACAAATAAGTCGATTGAAACCGGTATTTTTCCATCCCATTGGAAAATTGCTAAGGTTTTTCCGCTATTTAAATCTGGCGATGCAACTAATCAACAGAATTACCGGCCAATATCCATTTTACCAGCAATTTCTAAATTATGTGAAAGGATAGTCTATGATCAACTTTATGAATATCTTATTGAAAACAATTTATTGAATAAATATCAGTCTGGATTTCGCTCGCTTCACTCAACCGTTACAGCCCTGCTTGACGCAACTAATGAATGGTATTTGAATATTGATAAAGGTAATTTGAATCTTATCACATTTTTGGATTTAGCAAAGGCTTTTGACACGGTGTCACATGAAATATTATTAGAAAAACTGAAGTTCTATGGCATTTATGGAATGACTCTTGATTGGTTTTCATCATATTTATCAAACAGAAAACAATGCTGTTTAGTAGAAGGTTGTACTTCTAAACTTCAAGAAGTTCAATGTGGTGTTCCACAAGGGTCTATTTTAGGACCTCTACTTTTCCTACTTTTTATTAATGACTTACCGACATGCCTGCAATACACAAAAGCTCGTATGTACGCAGATGATACATCACTAAGTGTTTCATCGAAATCGACTACAGAACTTCAAAATAAAGTTAAATGTGACTTAATAAATGTCGACAAATGGCTACAAGCGAATAAATTAAGTTTAAATGTCACTAAAACTGAGTACATGTTTATTGGTACGCAGTTTAAATTGGACAATTTGGGTCCAGTTTTTCCTATTTTAATTGGTGATAAACCTATCAAAAGAGTCGAGTCTGCTAAATGCCTTGGAATTTATTTGGATGAAACTTTGACCTGGAACGAACAAATCGATTACTTGTTTACAAAAATTTGTCGTTCCATAAATGGTCTAAAGCAAGCACGTAAATTTGTTCCACGCAGAACTTTACTTACTATTTATAATTCGCTTATCCAGCCTTATTTCGATTATTGCGACACTGTTTGGGGAAATTTGAACAAAGGTCTCTCTACTCGTTTGCAAAAGCTCCAAAATCGCGCTGCTCGCATAATAACCAATCAAGGTTATGACGTTAGATCGGCTGATATTTGAAAGGAGCTGAAATGGGATAATCTAACCATTAGAAGGGACAAACATTTGTGCCTTATGGTTTATAATGCTCTGAACAAAAATGCACCCAGCTATTTGAGTGACCTATTTACTAAGCGTTCGGAACAGGGTCCCTATAAGAATAAATTAAGAGAGAATCGTCATAATTTATTAACAACTCGAATTCCACAAACAGAATGTTACAAAGGCAGTTTCTCATACAGAGGTGTTCAGTTATGGAACTCTCTTCCTTCTGAACTGAAAACACCTCAATCTACATCAGAATTTAAAAAGAAGTTATTCCTTTGAAATTGTCATCCATATATGTATATATTGTATATAGTTAGTATCTTTTGTAAATTAGTATTTATTTGTAAAATAACAAAAATATTGTATTTTTTTAACTTATGTACGGCTTTCATGGAAAGAAGTTTTTATACTTATGAAACTACCGTACTGAAATAAATGTGATTCATTCATTCATTCATTCATTCTCTCTCTCTCTCTCTCTCTCTCTCTCTCTCTCTCTCTCTCTCTCTCTCTCTCTCTCTCTCTCTCTCTCTCTCTCTCTCTCTCTCTCTCTCTCTCTCTCTCTCTCTCTCTCTCTCTCTCTCTCTCTCTCTCTCTCTCTCTCTCTCTCTCTCTCTCTCTCTCTCTCTCTCTCCCCCCCTCTCTCTCGTATCTTTTGAAACAGTTTAGGAGGAATGAGTATATTCTTGTTATTTTTTTTTAATGTTTTTCATTTCTTTTTTTCTTTTTCTAAGCACGCCATGTTGCTTCCTGTTCTCGTTCATCATGTACGTTATCATCTCAGTCTTCAAACTTTTGACAAAACAATTGGTTACGAGTTCAAAGACAGGACGCTTTGTCAGGTGGGGCTTTTGTTGCTAAGCAACGTTGCAGCTCATCCCGAGCCTTCCCAGTGCAAACTTTTACCAACCAACTCTCATCTAGGTTAACCCTTTCATGCGCATCGTTGTTGTCGAACAACTTTATCTTTCTACTCTGTCTAACGCCAGACGACTTTACTCTGTCTAACGCCAGACGACTTTATGTGAGTAGAGTTTAGTTGGCCTCTCCTGTGCTTCGAGGGTTTTTCACAGGGTTCTGCTGTTTTCCTCCCTCCGTAAAATCAACACTTAGGTCTTAGCTTATGTCGTGCAATTTTAACATGAGCCTCTGGCTCGGATGATTGGGCGACCACATCCTGTGCTTACGTCGTTAAATAAATCATTATTTTACTCATATAGCCAGGAGCAACGACAGTTGTAACAATTAACCCTTTATCGCCCAGTAGCCACTCCACTGACGAGTAAAATCGTCTGGCGTTAGCCAGAGTAAAATACTAAAGACATCGTTGGGCGATAAAGGGTTAACTTTCATACAAACTTTTATCTGCTAACTTTAATCCACTCTTACCTTTGACCAAGCTTTGGCTTAAAGTGTCTATGAAGTGAAAAATACGTTGGCATTTTTGTTGTTTTATTGTACAGAGAAGCATGACAGGAGCACTCACTGAAAATTTCAAGAGAATCTGATGCGTAGTTTTCGCGCAATCAACTCTCAAAATTTGCCGTGGATAGTTTGTTTTGGCGAAATTTGGGCTTCTTGGTAACAATGCCTTACGAATCTATTGTTCTTATGCATAGTTGTTCATCTGCGTACGTCATAAGCATTGTTTCCAAAAGCCCAATTTTTCTCCAAGAACGACTAGCCATGGCAAACTTTGAGAGTTTATAGCGCGAAAACTACGCATCAGATTCTCTTGAAATTTTCAGTGAGTGCTCCTGCCATGCTCCTCTGTACAATAAAACAACAAAAATGCCATAGACACATTTCATAGACACTTTAAGAAAATCATGAAATTTTCTTTACCTATTTCCTTCAGCTGTTACTTATATATCTTTTTGCGTTTTTTAAACGTCTTAGCTTGCTCTTACCCATCCTTCGTATTGCATGAACTACGGGACAAACCCGGACCACGCCCGAAACACATTGTCCAACACCGGCGTGAAACAGCCTCATTACGGTGACAAAAGAACCCGTTTTAGGCATGTTAAGAAAAAAGGTGAGTAGGAATATTGAGGGAGGGAGCAGCGAAAAACAGTTGTCGCATGGTTTGCGTTTACAATTTATACAAGCAAAATCTATGTTATTCTTTTCATTTAATTTGGATATAATGATACTAAATTGAAAATAAAAATAAGATAAAAATTATTTCACGTTATTTTCGTAAAATTATATCGTTGTTTTACGGTCTAATTTCTTGTTGTTATAGGAATTGTTCATCTTATTGAAATCATGACTAAACTACAAGACTTGGAGGGCAGTCAATCTTTGTAAGTTTTGTTCTTGTGACATATTGTGTCAGTTTTGTTACTACTACCTGCACCACCACTACCAACCCTAATACTACCACCACCGCCACCATTACTAGTACCACTACCACCACCACTACCGCTACTGCCACCACTACTACAACCACCACCACTACTGCCACCACTACTACAACCACCACCACTACTGCCACCACTACTACAACCACTACCACTACTGCCACCACTACTACCAGCACTACCACCAGCACTGCCACTGCCACTGCCACTACCACCACCACCACTACTACAACCACCACTACTACAACCACCACCACTACTACCACCACTACTACCACCACCACTACCACCACCACTACTACAACCGCCATTACTACAACCACCACTACTACAACCACCACTACTACAACCACCACTACTACCACCACCACTACTACCACCACCACTACTACTACAACTACCACCACCACCACTACTACAACCACACTACTATTACTACCACCAACACTAACATTAACACCATTACTACTACCACCATTACTACTTCCACTACTACAATTACTACCACCACTACTACCACCACCACTATTATTACTACCACCGCCACTACTACTACCACCACCAACTACCACCACTACTGCCACTACCACTAATACTACCACCATTACTATCACCACCATTACTACTGCCACCATTACTACTACCACCATTACTACTACCGCCATTACTACTACCACCACCATTACTACTACCACCACCACTACTATTACTACCACTACTACTATACAGAATACAGAATACAGATTTTAATTACTTCTTCCCACAAGGGGCTTTTCAAGAGCAATTTACATTACTAAATTTCAAGTGGCCGAGTCGAAGGCATATTAAAGGCGCTCGAAGCAGCCGCCCTACGACACATTTATGACACACATGTCAGACCACGAATCACAGACCTAGGTGTTGATTTTATGGAGGGAGGAAAACCGGAGAACCCGGCGAAAAACCCTCGAAGCACAGGAGAGACCAACTAAACTCTACTCACATGAGTGTTCCAAGCTCGAGAACGTGGTTATTCCCAGACGGTCACCCATCCAAGTCCTAACCCCGTCGAACCGGGCTTAACTTTTGGTGAGAGGCAGCGCCCTAACGGCACACGCCACCCGTGCTTCCCTAGGTGGTGGTACTATTACTACCACCACTACTAGGTGGTGGTACTATTACTACCACCACTACTACTACTACCACCACCACTACTACTACTACCACCACCACTACTACCACCACCAACACTACTACCACCACTGTTGCAACTACCACTAATGCTACCACCATTACTATCACCACCATTACTATCACCACCATTACTATCACCATCATTACTATCACCACCACTACCACTACTAGTACTATTGCTACCACCACCACTACTACTACCGTAGTACTACCACCACCACTACCACGTCTACTACCTCATACACCACCGCTACCTATACCACCAGCAATACCACCATCACCACCCAGAGTATATAGTGCACCTTTGCTAAACCCCGATATTCACATTTCTTTTCTGTTCATTCTCCTAGCATTCAACACAACGAAAGACTGGAATTTCTTGGTGACGCTATTCTGGAGTTTATTTGCACGAGTCATCTTTTTTTCTTATTTCCAGAAATGCCCGAAGGAGGACTGGTTACGCATCGTTCTTCTTTAGTCCAAAACAGACATCTTGCCTGCGTTGCCAAGGTAGCCAACATTCAGTATTTTTGATACGAATTTTCATATTTGTTTTCTTGAGAAATATATAAAACACGAGAAGGAGTGTTGTTTGATCTGATATCAAAAACCGAGAAGTGTTTTGAAAAACCAAGGCGCGAATTAAGCCGAGGTTTTTTAGCAAACTTTGAAGTATATAAATAAGTTTTGTGGAAACACCACGTAAAATATTTCTTTGCTATATTTCTTTGAAATATTTTACGTGGTGTTTCCACAAAACTTATTTATATTACATTATCGCCATGAAAACTTTCAAAGAATTTAACTTTGAAGTGTTTTGATATCAGATCAATTACAACTTTATATAAAATGCAGTTAAATGCAATTTAAGTAAGTTAACAACAAAGAGCGGTTAGCGTGGTGGTAGTATGGTCAGCGAGTTCCAGCATATCAGCATGCGCATACGTGGTATGCCCATACAAGCATGGCGGTTGGCAAGGTCAGTGGTTTCTAGCGCATGCGCAAACGTGTGTTCTCAGGTTGTGGGATTACCTCTAGCGTGGCGTGTTTGAATTGGGGTTTGTACTGGATCATTTTTCTTCTTTTTCTTTTTTTATTATTATTTTCATTTATTTGTTTATTTATTTATTTTTTTCCCCACTCACCTAGTCAGTGTGACGGGTGCCTCGGTCTGGTGTGGGGGCTCATGGCTGGGTTGCGGGGATTGGCCAGCCATGAGAGCGGTATTGTATCTAGGGGCTGGCTTTGGAAGTGGAAGCCCCTGGATGACCCAGGCACCCATTACCCACAAAGCGATGCAGTTGTTAATCAGTATTTTAAGGAAAATTTAGGGTAAAAGTTGGCTTAATTTATACAAGTGTTTGGTCACATATCTAAACTTTATCTCGGTATTGAATCGCAAAATGAATATATAAGAGCCCAGCTGAAAATTTTATAATGCAATACCATAACGAAAGGAAACCATTTAAAAACAAAATATATTTATTGACGTTTCGTTACTTGACCAGTAACATCTTCAGAATGATTTAAATATTACATTGAATATGCTTATATATAACATTAATATATTTCTCTCTGACGAAGGGCCTTCGCTCGAAACGTTAGACTCCTATGTTCTCTGTTTCGGCAGTATATCTAACCTTACTATACTAACATTAATATAGTTTCATATTACAAGAAAAAAACGGTAAAAAGGAGATTAAAACAATTTAAAAATTTAAACTACAAACGATCAAAAAGAGATTAAACAATTTTAAATTTAAAATTGTATAATAGACCAATGAGATGCTTACCAGGTGACAAGTACAAAACAGAAATGTGTGAAGAATGTGATGAAAGATGAACATAATAAGATGAGTTGTGAAATAACATAAAAGGCAAAGAAAAATAATAAAGATACATGACAAAAATAAAATATATATCGAAACAACGAAAGTGGTATAGAGGAAATATTTTCATTTAGAGAAGGTCGAGATTTTGAAATGGTATTGAATGTATTTGTTTCTATATTTTATGAATTATTTATGAGATTGATAATGCTATACCCAGTTCTTGTGATTTCCTTGCCTTTCTTCATCACCTCCAGAATTTTTTAATTTAAGAAATGGTTCATGGTTTGGCGTGCTCCATCGAGTTACGGGTGCACGCGGGAAGTTTGGAGAGCACGAAAAAAGCGTAAGAGTTGGTGGAGGCGTAGCCGAGAACACGTTGATCCCTAATGTTGAGAGCAAACAACTCTAGGTGTTTGAGTGCTCTCCCAACTTCCCAAGTGCATCCATAACTCCATGGAGCACGGCAAACCATGAACCATGTCTTTTATAACAGAGAATCAGACACAAAACAACGGAAAACTATATCTATTTCGCTGATTAAAAATGAGTCGACATTAAAGTGTCACTGTGATGAAAGATCGTCATTCTTTTTTTGATCTTGTCATAAAGTACATTTACAATGAGGATGAACGGCGTTTGTGGTTTGTCAATATCTCATCTCGTTCAAGAGATATTCACGTTTTGGAAACATGCAAATTATATGACTGATGACGTCATTTTCTCCAAACGAGAGAAATGAAAATCGTAAAATTAGGAATATCTCTAGAAATAAACAATAGAAAGTGCTCAAATTTTGCATGCTTATAGTATTAAATAAAATAGGTTTTACTGTGGAACTTTAGTTGTTTTCGTGGAAACTGCTAGTTCCTAGCCCCCTCCAATGATTAAATTAAATTTGCTTATTTATCAGCAATCAAGTAGCGTTTACTCCAGCGAATAAAAGTGAAGATTAGTGCTTATGTAGGCATTGTAATTCAAACGTTTAAATCTTTCTATTTTTAAACAATGAGGCAAAAATGATAATTCTCTTTTTAAGGTTTAGAGTAACCTGTGAGCATGCGCTTAACATGGCAATCATAAAAGTTCCACAGAGAAGTGTATTTTATTGGTTACTATAAGCATACAAAGTTTAAGCGCGCTCTATTGTTTATTTCCAGAGATATTCCTTATTTTACGATTTTTATTTCGCTCGTTTGGAGTAAATGACGTCATCAGCCATAAATTTGCATATTTCTAAAACGTGAATATCTCTTGAACGAGATGAGATATTGACAAACCACAAACGCCGTTCACCCTCATTTTAAATGTACTTCATGATAAGATAAAAAAAAAGACTGACGATTTTTTCATCATAGTGACACTTTGAAAATGAGTCGACTGCGACGAGTAAAATCATTTTGTAAAATTATTGTAGTTGAGTAAAATTATTTTGCCAGAGTAAAATACGTAAGACTTGAGGCTCCGATGTTGCCAAGAAAGAATTAATGTTTTTATGTATTTTTTTCGTTTCTAAGAAACTCAACTTGGATGCATTTATGCAGTTTTCTCACGGGTAATGTTGGAGAATGTAAATGAAAATTATGTCAATTTAGTGGTCACGATTCCTCCTGATTTGCCCTTGTCTGACCCTGAGAGATCTGTCCTTGCGAAAGGTCTCAAATTTGTTCCCAACCCTGGGCCCATAGACTCCTTCTCAGTGAAGGAGGACACCGAAACTTTCTTTAGAAGACTAAGACTTAAGGCACATTTTCACAATAATTCCTCCATCCGACAAAAGGATGTTTTTGAGGCTGCTAATCCTAAAAAATCTTCCTGGTCTCCTCCGGAAGGCCAATTTGGCTCCCTTGATTTTTTCATTCGACAATGTCGACATGATATAGATCAGCTCCCACCTTTTAGGTCCAAAAGGCCATCTAATCTCAGCTCTAGTGAATTAAGTGCTTTAAAATCATTGCGTAGCCGGAATGATATTGTCATCAAACCTGCTGACAAAGGTGGTGCATTGGTTGTCTGGAGAGCTGATTTGTACCGCGAAGAGGCTCAAAGGCAACTAAACGACACTGCTTTTTACAGCAGAGTTGATGGTGATTTGACATCCCAACACAACACCACCATTCGATCCACCATCAACAACCTCATCACTACTGGGGAATTGCCTGATACAGCAAGCAATCTCCTAACCACCACTCCACGCACACCTGTCATGTACTTCCTTCCCAAAATTCACAAACCCAACAACCCAGGTAGACCTATAGTGTCTGCTTGTGGTTGCCCTACCCAAGCCATTTCATCCTACCTTGACCACATCATGGCGCCCTTGGTTAAGAATTTACCTTCTTACATCAAGGACACCAAACATGCTCTGAAAATTTGTGACCACATTAGTTTTCAGGGTTCACATCATTTCATCTTCACCATGGATGTCAAATCACTCTACACTGTCATCCCGCATCACGATGGTCTTCAAGCACTTAAATATTTCTTTGATCAACGCACAACTCGGGAGCCATCGACCACTACTTTGTTACGCTTGGCCGAGTTAGTGCTCACCCTCAACAATTTTTCATTTGATGGTGAGCATTACCAACAAGTTAGTGGTGTAGCCATGGATACCAAAATGGGCCCTAACTAAGCCAACTTATTTGTTGGTTATGTGGAAAAACAAATCTTTGAACAATACACTGGTTTCCTACCTGACTACAATGGTCGGTTCATTGATGATTGCTTAGGCACTGCATCATGTTCGCGCGCTGACCTGGTTTGCTTCATTAACTATGTTAATGACTTCCACCCAGCACTCCAGTTCACATGGGAGATCAGTGAGACTAGTGTGTCGTTCTTAGATATTCTCATCTCCATTAATGGTAATAAGCTGAGCACTTCTGTCTTTTACAAGACCACTGACTCTCGTAGCTACCTCCTCTTCTCCTCTCATCATCCTAAACACACCAAAACTTCCATTCCTTTCTCTCAATTTCTTCGTCTTCGCCGCCTCTGCAGTGAAGATGATGATTTGAATGCCAAATGTTTGGAAATGAGAAACTTTTTTGTTAATCGCGGTTATCCTTCCCACCTCTTAGACACTGCCTTACACAAGGTCTCCAACATTTCCCGTTCAGACACCTTAAGCGAACCTTTGGCTACCATTTCTAATGAAAAAGTACCTCTAGTTCTCACTTTTCATCCCTTCAATTTCAAAGTAAGGGTCATCATTAGCCGCAATTTCGGCCTCATCAAAAATGACTCAGAAACATCTTCCATTTTCTCTGAGAATCCCCTAGTATCTTTTCGGCATAGCAAAAACATCCGGGAAAACGTTGTTCACAGCTCACTGCAGCAAGCCTTGGTATCACATGTTGGCACCAGCTCTTGCTGTCGCGGTAGGTGCAACACCTGTAAATATTTAGACTCCTCAATTTCAATTTCGGCTCCAAAATGTAGGTTCAACATAACCCATAGTTTCACTTGCACTTCCTCCAACCTCATTTACTGTATCTCTTGCAGTAAATGTCCCATGCTTTACATCGGAGAAACTGGAAGACGTTTAGGTGACAGGTTTGTTGAACACCTTCGTGATGTCAAAAACAATGTGCAAAACAAACCTGTTGCCAGGCACTTCAACAGTGCCAACCACTCCTTTTCTAACATGAAAATCTGCGCCATTCAGCCCATTACAGGTTGTAACGATACTCGTCGTAAACAAGAAATGCGTCTCATTTACAAACTTGGTACCATTCACCCTCACGGCCTCAATGAGCGATTCTCTTTCATTTAGCTCACTCCACCACCATATTCCACACCTTTTCCTTAACCTTTTTCCGATGATTTAAATAGTAATTTATAACCTGTTTCTTTGCCTATTTGCAGGTAGCTGACCCACAATTGGGTCAGCACCTGCACACAGGCGAAAATTACATATTAATTTATTTGTTTACTTTGTTTTTATTGGCTTACATGTGTTCACGTGATTCCCATTGTAGCTCTGCTATAAATACCCGTGACCACATGTGAGTTGTTTACTAATTTCTCCTGACGAAGGGCCTTCGCTCGAAACGTCGAGAAGATTTTTCTCTGTTTTTCAGGCCAGTGACTTAACCCTGGTAATATTTGGATTTCAACCGTGGCCGACGCTGTCCTAGAAGCTTTTAAATGAAAATTATGTTTACTTTATCTCTAGGATCTTCTGAAAGTGATAAATAACGGCTTTTGCAGGGGCTTTTTTATATTTCATTTTCGTTTTAGACCAGATCTTTGTCACGAAGAAGATATGGACCACGCTTTGGCAAATTGCTTGGAAGCGATACTTGGTATGCCAGCTTTAGATTGTTGGTCGACATTGTATTTAAGTAATGAAGCAGCTTGGTTATAGTACATTTGTTTTTTTCTGGCTACTTTATGCAGCTTGACTAGCAAAGATGTACTTGTTCGAAACTGATCCAGGTTTAAGCCTGTGTGATAACGAACTCTAGCAAAAACTTTGAATAGTGTGGGTTTTTCTATTTTTTTTATATTTTTTTTCACATTTTATCACAGGAGCCATTTATTTAGACTCAGATGTGAACACTGTGAGAAAGGTGTTTTGCCAACTTGCTTTTGATGAAAGTGTAAGTATTTGAGATATTGAAGTGTTGCGGTGTGGTGTGATGTGATGTGGTGTGTAGTGTGGTGCGGTGTGGTGTGGTGTGGTGTAGTGTGGTGTGGTGTGTTGTGGTGTGATGTGGTGTGGTGTGGTGTGGTGTGGTGTAGTGTGGTGTGGTGTGGTGTAGTATAGTGTGGTGTGGTGTGGTGTGGTGTGGTGTAGTTGTGGTGTTGTGTAGTGTGGTGTGGTGTAGTGTAGTGTAGTGTGGTGTGGTGTGGTGTGGTGTGGTGTGGTGTAGTGTAGTGTGGTGTGGTGTAGTGTGGTGTGGTATAGTGTGGTGTGGTGTAGTTGTGGTGTTGTGTAGTGTGGTGTGGTGTGGTGTGGTGTGGTGTGGTGTGGTGTGGTGTAGTGTAGTGTAGTGTAGTGTAGTGTAGTGTAGTGGTGCGGTGTGGTGTGTTTGTTGTGGTGTAGTGTAGTGGTGTGGTGCAGTGCGGTGGTGCGCTGCTGCTGGTAGTACTGCTGCTGTTGGTTGTGCGGTGTGGTGCGGTGTGGTGCGGTGCGGTGCGGTGCGGTGTGCTGCTGCTGGTGGTTCTGCGGTGTGGTGTGGTGCGGTGCAGCGTGGTGTGCTGCTGCTGGTGGTTGTGCGGTGCAGTGCAGTGCAGTGTGGTGTGGTGTGGTGTGGTGTGTGGTGTGGTGTGCTGTGTTGTGGTGTAGTGTAGTGGTGTGGTGTAGTGTGGTGTGGTGTAGTGTGGTGTGGTATAGTGTGGTGTGGTGTGGTGTGGTGTAGTTGTGGTGTTGTGTTGTGTAGTGTGGTGTGGTGTGTATTGTAGTGGTGCGGTGTGGTGTGGTGTGTTTGTTGTGGTGTAGTGTAGTGGTGTGGTGTGGTGTGGTGTAGTGTGGTGCGGTGTGGTGCGCTGCTGCTGGTACTGCTGCTGCTGTTGGTTGTGCGGTGTGATGCATTGTGGTGGGTTGCGTTGTTGCGGTGCGGTGTGGTGTGCTGCTGCTGGTGGTTGTGTGGTGTGGTGCGGTGCGGTGCGGTGCGGTGCGGTGTGGTGTGCTGCTGCTGGTGGTTGTGTGGTGCGGTGCGGTGTGGTGTGGTGTGCTGCTGCTGGTGGTTGTGCGGTGCAGTGCGGTGTGGTGTGCTGCTGCTGGTGGTTGTGCGGTACAGTGTGGTGTGGTGTGGTGTGCTGCTGCTGGTGGCTGTGGTGTGGTGTGCTGCTGCTGGTGGTGCTTCTGGTGGTGGTACTGGTGCTGGTGGCGGTACTGCTGCTGCTGGTAGTGCTGGTGGTTGTACGGTGTAGTGTGCTGTGCTGTGCTGTGCTGTGCTGTGCTGTGCTGTGCTGTGCTGTGCTGTGCGGTGCGGTGCGGTGCGGTGCGGTGCGGTGCGGTGCGGTGCGGTGCGGTGCGGTGCGGTGCTGTGTTGTGTTGTGTTGTGTTGTGTTGTGTTGTGTTGTGTTGTGTTGTGTTAGATAGACAAATTTGAGGCCCAGACGAGTGGTCATTTTCTCGTGTCTATCTTACCGGCAAAATATTCTTCTATTTTCACATAGGAACTTCGTGAGTTGTGGAGCAACCTTTCTCCTCATCCTTTGCAGGTTGGTTTCTCTCATTATTTTATACAATAGCTTTTCTTTCATTGTGTACTTATATGTTACGAAACATTATCTTTATCCATTGCTAGACCCAGCAACCTAAAGGAGATCGCTCGTTCATTCCCTCTTCTGATGTTCTAAAGGTACACTAATAATTTTCGTCGTAAAACATAATTTCATATTTCGCCAGTTCAATATACCGTTTTCCGGTATATTCGACAGGCTTGGTATATTGGCTATAATTCTTGATACAATTACAATATTCAGTAGCTACTTTCTTATTATAAAGAACAAATCTACTCCAGAATAGACGCTGTTTTTCTTATCGTTAATACAAACTAAACGTACAGTATAGTTGAAATACCGACAATTTTTTTTAACTTCGAAGGCACACCTTCGTCCTTTTTTGATTCTTTTAGTCTGCGACGTTATCAAAATGAGTAATGGAGAATTTATTTCTTTTTCTCTAATTCTTCAAGCGACTTGTGAAGCTCGAGGAGTCTGTTGGGGTTCAGTTTACTCACATCCGTCTCTTGGCCAGGGCGTTCACTCATCCACAAGTTGGGTTCAATAATTTGACTCTGTAAGTCT
This sequence comes from Corallium rubrum, assembly GCA_964035015.1. Classification (NCBI taxonomy): domain Eukaryota; kingdom Metazoa; phylum Cnidaria; class Anthozoa; order Scleralcyonacea; family Coralliidae; genus Corallium; species Corallium rubrum. The sequence continues at coordinate 987,181 of OZ036014.1, forward strand.
TGGTTTTCTTCTATTGAAATACTCATGTTTCAAATAAACGCCATCCTGCCAACAGGCACGTCCTTGCGAATTAGCACTCTCCCTTGAATGCATTTTTTCACATAAACTTAATTCATAGATAATGGAAGGGGGAACTGGATAGGAAACTTAAAACGATGTTACGAAACCGGAAACGATGTTTGCACAACTTTCTATGGTAATTATACACTTATAAGAAGCTAATCACCTATTGCTGACATTAAACAATAGTGTAATATCACTTAAGTTCAGCAGTGTCTGATTTTAGCCATGTGGGACCACGCGTTAGTGCTTTAGCCCCCTTATAAGCGTATAATTAGCATGGCAAGTTGTGCAAACATCGTTTCCGGTTTTGTAAGTTTCCTATCCAGTTCCCCTTCCATTATCTATGCTTAATTCTGTCTTGAATAAGTGGTCAAGCGGTCCTTGAATTCTGAAATGTTTATATTATTTCAGAGGTAATAACCAACGTATGGAATTTCTGGGAGATTCCGTCGTTCAGTGGGTGGTTACTGAATATTTATATCGCCATTTTCCTGATCATCACGAAGGACATCTAACGGTAAATATATAAGATACTGGTGATGGTGGTGGTAGTGGTAATGATGGTGGTCCTGATAGTAGTGGACATGGTGATGGTTGTGGTGATGATGGTGATGATGATGGTTGTGGTGATGATGGTGATAGTGATGATGGTCGTGGTGGTGGTGGTGGTGATTGTGGTGGTGGTAGTGATGGTGGTTGTGGTGGTGATGGTGGTGATAGTGATGATGGTGATGGTGATGGTTGTGGTGATGATGGTGATGGTGGTGGTGATTGTGGTGGTGGCGGTGGTGGTAGTGTTGGTTTTGGTGGTGGTGGTGGTGGTGGTGGTGGTGGTGGTGATGATGGTGATGGTTGTAGTGGACATGGTGATGGTTGTGGTGATGATGGTGATAGTGATGATGGTGGTGGTGATTGTGGTGGTGGTGGTAGTAGTGATGGTGGTGGTGGTGATGATGATGGTTGTGGTAGTGATGGTGGTTGTGGTGGTGATGGTGGTGATAGTGATGATGGTGATGGTGATGGTTGTGGTGATGATGGTGGTGGTGGTTGTGGTGGTGGTGGTGGTGGTGGTGGTAGTATTGTTGGTTTTGGTGGTGGTGGTGGTGGTGATGATGGTGATGGTTGTGATAGTGATGATGGTGATGGTGATGGTGATGGTTGTGGTGATGATAGTGATAGTGATGATGGTGATGGTGGTGGTGGTGGTGGTGGTGATAGTGATGATGGTGATTGTGGTGGTGACGACAACGAATGTTGATGAACATCATGTTTGATGATGTCCAGCAGGAAGTGACCTACTCAACTTCCAAATAATTCAGAAACGTGAGACATGATTTTCTTCCTTCAAGTAGCTTACTAGTGTTGTTTTCGCCTATCTAGTTATTAAGAAGTTCGTTGGTGAATCGCAATATTCAAGCTCAAGTTGCTGGCGAAATTGGGCTGAATCATTATGTAAACTTTGGTGTTGGACAGGTATGGTTTTCCAGTGTATGATAAATATATGAGATAAATGTTTGCGTTGTCTTTGCTGTCAATCACAGCGTGCGTTGTGGACGTCTCTTTATTTTATAACGTTAAATTTTATAATGTTAAACTCCTTTTTAGTGTGTTCCTAAGCTACGACAAAAACATATGGCCGACTTATTCGAAGGTAATAAAAGTAGCGTGCTGCGTAGGCAGTGTAGAAACAACAATCGAAATATAGTAAGGTTATCACCACTACCACCACCATCGAAATATGGTAAGGTTATCATCACCACTACCACCACCACCACCACCACAATCACCACCACCATCACCATCATCACTATCACCATCGTCACCACAATCATCACCATCACCATCATCACTATCACCATCACCACCATCACCACCACCACAACCATCACCATCATCATATATTTCGATTGTTATCTAACCTTACTATATTTCGATTGTTATTCGAAGGTACCTGCTCGACGTATCCTATTTTTCATACTTATTTTTACTTTCATACTACTCTTGTGTATTTCGCGTTTATATCTACTCGTCTACTTAACTGCTTACACACTAAGCCCCTTTTTTACGATATATTACAATTTATTTTATTTACTTTCAGCATTCCTGGCCGCTTTGTTTGTCGACAAAGGTCTCGAACCCGTTGAAGTATTTTGTAAAGTCTGTCTTTTTCCCAGACTTCAGGTGAGAAGACATTTTTTGCAACCAAATCAACTCTGCCGTTTACCGCGAACTCACGAATGCGAAACTTAAAGTGTCACTATGATGAAAAAATCGTCAGTCTTTTTTTTTATCTTATCATGAAGTACATTTAAAATGAGGGTGAACGGCGTTTGTGGTTTGTCAATATCTCATCCCGTTCAAGAGATATTCACGTTTTAGAAATAGGCAAATTTATGCCTGATGACGTCATTTACTCCAAACGAGCGAAATGAAAATCGTAAAATAAGGAATATCTCTGGAAATAAACAATAGAGCGCGCTTAAACTTTGTATGCTTATAGTATCCAATAAAATACACTTCTCTGTGGAACTTTTATGATTGCCATGTTAAGCGCATGCTCACAGGTTACTCTAAACCTTAAACACGGACGAGCGCATAAGTACAGGCTGAGGTACTCAGCCAATCCTGCCCAAACGCATCTGATTGGTCCACACAGCTAAAATTACTTCCGGCCTTACCGAGGAACTTTGGCTAAGACTGAAGAGTGGAGCTTTTGTGAGACTTGTTGACTGTTTTTAAATTAAACTTGCCACTTCCCAAACGTCGAATTTGTCTTTTTCAAGTGTAACACATCATTTTGAGTAGAAAGACGGAAAAATTACGCTTCCAATACGTCGAAACAAAACTAAGGTGAGGAAAAACCGTACGAAAAAGACCAAGCGTCTCACCATTTTTCTTGTTGAATGCAGATGATGTCTGTATTCTTTGCTTATTCATTCATATCTTCCGTCCTTGTA
>OZ036014.1:995200-1025200 GCA_964035015.1 Corallium rubrum
TACTTTTATTACTCAGTGACTTATAGTCAGGTATTTGCACTTTCCCTCTTATTAAAATACATTGGCAATATAAATTAGTTTGTCTATTTGGAAATAACTTGTAAAATTGTAATGGAAGACCTTTTAAAACTTTTCTGTATCTTTCTTAGTTTTTGAGATATTTTACGCCTTGTTTACATGAAGTGGATTGACAGTCCAGTCGGATCGAAAAACGGGAGTGAAGTCAATCCGGGCACATGTTTACATGGAGAATCCGATCTACTTGGAACATTGTTTTTGGTTTTGGAACACTATTTTCTGTGCTTCCCTCAATGTCTGCCATTTAGCACGACACGCAACTTCACTCATGCGTATCAAGTCATTTTCAAGTCAAACCGTGTTTAGATGAATCAGATTGGAGACATTCAAGTCGATCCTTACTTGAATCTCAAGTCAATCCACTCGACTGCGTGGATTGACTTAAGCCATTCGTTTCGATCAGATCGAAAACTTTCAATCTTCTTCATGTAAACACAACAAGGAGAAACAACATGCGAGATTTGACTTGAACACTCAATCCACTTCATGTAAACAGAGTCTTAGACCCCGTTTACACGATGCCGGTACAATTTGAAAACGGAAAAAAGTCATGCCGTTTAGGCCTTGCGTTTACACGATACCGGCACAAAAATGACATGGAAACGGCACAAAATGAAGACGGGTTCCTTTACGGCATGAAATGAAAACGGAACACTATAAACCGGTATTGTGTAAACGCCCGTGCCGTAACAGTTTGAGGACGGTATATACGACCACAGTATTCGGGTCAGCAGTAGTCACAAAGTCTTCTCAATTCTCATTGGAAGAGAATAGTCACATGCTAATCCGTCATTATATAAAACCGGCACCGTGTAAACGCAAGACTTTTTGGCCTGTATTTACACACCGGCATGATTTTGTTTCGTTTTCAAATTGTACCGGCATCGTGTAAACGGGGTCTTAGCTTGTTACATATGTAAATTATGTTTATATATGTAAATGAGATGCTCTCTGACGTCATAACCAGGGAACAGCATTTTCATTACAAAGTCACTTATACCTTCATGATTGCTCAACGTGAAATATTTAGTGTCACAAGAATTTTTAATATGCACGGTTTCAAGTGATTGGATTGTGTTGAACAAACTTGTAGAACTGAGGTTTGCTGTGTGTGAAAATGTTCTGCCCTGGTTATGACATCGGAGACCATCTCATTTACACAAATAAATGAAATATCTCAAAAACGAAAAACAAAATACGGAAAAATTGTAAAAGGTCTTCCTTTAGCATTTCACGAGTTCTTTTAAATTACACAAATTTAATTTATATTGCTAATTCTTTTTAAGCCACAGTTGCACACCCTAATCTTTATCACCGATTTGTGGCGCAATGACGTTACGAGGTAATCGATTAGATTTATACATTGCCGAAGCATAGCCGAGTTATCTTCTAATATGTTCTCTACTACCACACATTGCTTTTCCCAACACTATATGTACACTATACATGCACTCAGTAAGTTACTTTGAAGTTAATAAATTCACTTTAGTACTGTATTATTAAACTATTGTATGCACCGGTGTCTTTACTCTTAAATATTTCTTTGGTAAGAAATGGTAGGGCATCGTTCCCGAAGAGCTTCGAAATATTGTTAGCCTCAAGTGTCTTCTACTAACATTTCCTCTATTCTTACACTTTTTCCTGCTCTTGTGGTGCTTCTGCTCCAGTCATCAGCTTCTTCATGGTCAAATACAAATCATTTTCTCCCGACATTGAAAGAACAATGGCACTACCAGCTATCGCACAGCCGGCCAAAGCTTCGTCCATCGGAACGTATGCGGTACTCTCACGATTTTTAAACTTCAAATTTTCGTAATCTTCACTGTTCTCATAATCATCATCGTTCTTGTAATCTTGGCTATTCTCATAATCCTGATCGTTCTCATAATTCTGGTCATTCTCGCTTTGCAGGAGAATGTCGGTAATAGCTGGACGGTTGGCTGTTAAAGGCACCTTTGGTTTCATAGGAACTTCTTCGTAGGGGTGTGTATTCCTCCTGGGAAAGCCTCGTATACTCTGGTATTCGCTCTCGATTGGTGGTTTTACGTTCATGGTTGTGTCTTTGTCTGGGATGTTTTTCAGGTGTTTCGTTCTGTAGCGCAGTAAAACGATAACCAGGGTGAACAACACGATGGCGCACAATACAGACATGGTTATCATCGCGATTTTGTACTTGTGGGATTCTTTTTCGGTCTTTTTAGGGCGGATGGCCATGTTCGCTTTTGCGTTTATGGTTGGTTTATTTTCTGATGTTGAGACTGAAAATGAGAAAGAAAAAAAAGAGATTATTTTAGCTAGTTCTAAATTATCAGACTCTTTAATTTTGTTTTTTCTCTCTCTTTCGTCTATTTTCTCTTATTTATTTCTTTACTGTTCTCATCCACTTCCATGTCATCTCTTTTCTTCTATTTATCCCACTTTCCTTTCTGTCCCTTCTCTTTACTTTCTCGCATTTTCTTCCTCTTCTCGTATCTTTTATTTAATTTTCTTTCCTTTCTTTCCTTCCCTTCCCTCTCTTTTTATTTCCTTTCTTTCAAGTTGACAACGTTCATGTTTTGTTTTTTTTGTTTTCATCTGAGCAATAGTCCATTTCAGAATAAGATATTTGTTGTTTGTGTTGTTGTTGGTGGTGTTGTTGGTGTTGTTGTTATTGGTGTTGTTGGTGTTGGTGGTGGTGTTATTGGTGGTGGTGGTGTTATTGGTGGTGGTGGTAGTGGTGGTGGTGTTGGTGGTGGTGTTATTGGTGGTGGTGGTAGTGTTGTTGGTGTTATTGGTGGTGGTGGTGTTATTGTTAGTGGTGGTGGTGGTGTTGGTGTTATTGGTGGTGATGGTGGTGGTGGTGTTATTGGTGGTGGTGGTGGTGGTGGTGTTGGTTTGGTCATACAGTCCCTAGAATTACATTGTCTGGAGACGCGGCGAACATCAAAGCGGTTAACAATGAGCTACAATTTAGGTTGAGGGTGGCAAATAAGGTGCACATTCTTTTGTTTTACGTTCATTAATATTTATAAAGCAACGATGCTATTGGTTGATTGCTTCATTATACCAAAAAATACAATGTGTTCAGCAAGCGTTAAGGTGAAATAAAGTGCACAAACATGAACAAAAACCTAGAACAAAGACTTTGGCCGCGTTTCCAGACAATTTATTTCTAGGGACTATGGTTTGGTGTTATTGGTGGTGTTGTTATTGGTGTTATTGCTGGTGGTGGTGGTGGTGTTATTGTCATTATTATTACAATTATACTATACCTTTATCGCTATGAGCCACTTCAAAACTTCTTCCTCCAGAATAAGTATACGAATAGTGATCACCAATTACCACTACCATGACCCCAAAGGTGGTTCCATCTTGGTGGTACAATGTAGTAACACCATGCTTTGTCACCTCTATAGTTACCCCACACCAAGTACTACCCTCGGATGCCTTCCACGCTAGGTTGGAAAGTAGTATACCATTCATGACCAGACCTCTAGTCGCCGAGCACGTGATCACGATATTTAGAAACCGCGAGTCATGTGCTTCAGTCGGAATGAAGAGAGTGTAGTATGGTAGAAACTGATTTACTGCTGGTAGGTTTGTCATTGAGGGTCCCGCGTTGCATCTGTTTTGACCACGCCCTAAGCACGTGGTCAGTGAGACATGGGTGTTGTATAGGGTAGCCATACAATACGGTGAACAAGAGACAAGGGTTGGAGTGCGGGGTTTAACTACGAAATCCACAACCCGGCCAACACCTAGTTTCGCCGTTATCCCATCCTCCAAAAGAACAACTGTGTTCTCAGTTGCGCTCGTTACACGAAGTACACCGCCTTGCATTGAATGACTTTGCCCACTGTAGACGATGTACTGCTGACCCCATGTTCTGACGGCCGGTAGCTGGTCTACAACGAGACCACAGTTTGGAGCACGCTTTGACAACGCGCAACTCGCGCCCGAGAAAACAGCCACCGGTTTATCCGTGATCACGCGCACACCGGAGAGATCGTGATGGCTTCTCACGTAAAACGTTTGAAATTCGTTTAACGAAAAACGTAACTTATCACCACGTTTGAACACGCGTCGTTTATACGTAACACGCACGTGTTGGTTCAACACGATGGTGACGTTAGTATTGTTATACACCCCGACTATTCCAAGGTTACTATGGGAACCAGCGTATGACGTCGCAACGTATTCGGACCCCAGCGCCCTCCGTGGATAAACCAGAAATCCATCTCCTTGGTAACTTGCGTTAACTTTATTTAAAGCATACACTGCGATATCCTTGTTTGCGCTAAGTTCCACCCCTTTCATTTCTATTTTGGCCTCTCGCTTCATTTGCGCGTCTTTTGGTATCTCTATTCTGACCACTTGTTCTTTCATTAAACTGTACTTCTTGTCAACTAATGAGCAAGGAATTCGAACTCTGACGTCAGTGTTATTCTCCAATGCGTGTATAAAGATCTCAGACATTCCATTTTCTTCAGGTGAACGTGAGGGCGTAATCAAAGCCAATACGAAAGTTTTGCCATAGTGAGTCAACATTCCTGTTAAAAAAAGAAATAATCATTTTCTTATATGCTCTGATTAAGTTTTGGGTATTAGCTTAAAAGCTTAGCTTGAAAGCTTAGCGATTAAATAATTTACATGGTGTATCCACAAACAATTTAAATTATAAAAAAAATGGTAAAAAAATCAAGCTAAAAGCGACCTAGTGAGTTAAACTAGAAGTTACTACCGCAAGTGAAATGCTGCCTCAAAAGGGACAAAAACCTTTAGCCTACTCCACAGGCAAATATCTGCAGTCCGTGACCAATGTGACACCCCTCTTGCCCACTCCACCCAAGATTACCCACACCACTCAAGATTGCTCACACCACACCACCCAAGATTGCTCACACCACACCACCCAAGATTGCCCACTCCACCTGAGATTGCCTACTCCACCCGAGATTGCCCACTCCACCCGAGATCGCCCACTCCACCCGAGATTGCCCACTCCACCCACGATTGCCCACTCCACCCAAGTATAATTTCAACTCGCATTTACATGGGAACTTTCTAGCCCTTCCAAGATCGGACTGGCCCTATGCCATTACGCTATGCGTAACGGTTTTCAGCCCTCCCAAGAGAGCCAGCCCTCTTAATAAGCGTCATTTACATGGAAATGTCCAGCTCTCGTACGCGACATCCTGGGTATTCCATAGCGAATAATAGCTGCCCCCCTCTCATGCAGGCCCGCCCAGAGGGGGGGGGGGGGCAACTGGGGCAATTTGCCCCGGGCCCCCAGCTCGAGAGGGGCCCCCTAATTATATTGCTAGTTTACGTTGTAGAGAATCAATAGACGGGGTAGCCAAGCGGCTGTAGTAGGGCGAGGGCCTCCAACAACGTCAGAACAAATATGGTTTTTCTTTATATCACAGATGAAGACCAAATAAGGTTCAACAAAACTCACCTGGTTCAAGCCTAGAAAAACAATTTGCTTAATTTAATCGAATAATCGAACGTAGATAGTCTTCCCTCGGCCCAGGCCCTTTGGTGTTGAAAACGATCAAGCATTACAGTCACAGAACAAGACAACCAGAAGTTCGACTTGAGTGAAAGCTTGTCCGCATTTCTTCAATGCGCAGGCGCGATATTTTACGCCATCCGACGCCATCCGACGCAATGTTCTACGCCATCCTACGCAATCCTGGCAAGTTCCCCCAGCAGTTTTAACCTTCTTTTGAAGGTCCAAACTGCCGTTGCCAGGATTGCGTAGGATGGCGAGGAATCAAGATGCGCGAGGACATAAACTTCAAAGGTTCCGACGCGAGTCGGACTTCTGGTTGTCTTGCTATTCTGTGTTACCGTCAAGCGCAATATCCACCAAAGTATGTGTGTTATTGAAACTTAATATGAAAGTTATCAAACAATATTTTCTGCTTCTCTATGTTAGTGATTATTTACTGTATTTTGCCCGTAAAGTTTTTATTTTATATGTACATCTTTTACGTCCTTACGAAAATTTGCGTTGTCATTTCACATGTAAAACTGAAACATTTTCACTTGAAATATCCTTATATCCGATTTATCCGTAAAATGGCATGCGAAATTTTTACAAGGGGGGCCCCCATTCTTTACTTTGACCCGGGCCCCCTTCAGTTCTCTGTGCGGGCCTGCTCTCGTGTAAAGCAAAACAAATTTTATACAAAGAGTTTGTCTGACAAGCGGATCTCAACAAAGAGGGCTGCTTGCCCTAAACACTCGCTACTCGAAAGATTATACTATATACTTTATTAGAGTATCAGAATTATTATATACGCGAGTTGCACGATCATGTGCATGCACGTATCATTTTGGCGGCCCACAGGCATAGTTTTGGCGGGCTACATGCTTAACAAATGTGGTAAATGAAAGAAATTCGACAATTTCTGAAGATATTAGCATCAGGAATTATTTCTATCTTTAAAAATAGTTAAATTTTATTTAGTATTGGCCACGTTTTAATGCATGTGGCCCGCCAAAATGATGCGCGCGCAACACCGTGCAACTGGCCTGTACTAGATGATGTCTAGATTTTACCCTGACGTAACGCGACTTGTAGCTCGCAATCTAGTGCATGTGTAATGCCAAGAATATAGCTTATGCGTGGACCGCTACGCGCAGACTACTTCAAAGCATTGAACAAACAAAGTTAAGCCATTAACCGTGGTTAAGCCAATCCTGTGTCGAGACACGCGAGATCAAAACTACATTGACCGACGCTGTTGTCAAAAACTGGAGTGCATAACTATAAACTATTAAGACAATAAGAAAACAACGTTTTGAAAGAAAAACGTTTTGTTACCGACGCGTGACACTTATATAAAATAACTGTGATATAATGTAAAACAAATCATACATATAAATATTATATGTGAAGACTTTAATTAAAAGGTTGTATTTGAAGAAGGTCGACTCATCAACGTCGAAATTGATTGCTCATAGCGAGTTTCTTTTAAGTGGGTGAGAACGGCGAGTTAATTAGTGAAAGGTGTAATGTTTGTTGTCTGAAGTTCAATGCAGAATATCTTTAGGCATATTTGCCTAAAGCGAGTGTGTTTAAACGTACAGATAAAGAGGTATAGCATGAATGTTTATTTCAATTTGATGTAATGATGATGTAAACAAGACGAGGGAAGAAGTGTTATTTGTATAAACCCCGGTCCTTTTTTTCATCAAAGGTTTCCGTGTAAGTAAGCACTTCAAAAGGCTTTGCGGATTAAATTTTGATTCATGCAGGATTAGCCACTTTTAAAAGACCTCCAGGTCGTTATTAATCTATTGGCATTGCTAACTAAGAAATAATGATTCAAGAGTCGTTATATTGAACATGCAGAGGCAGGTATGTTACGTGTCAACATATGTACCCTATGAGTTTCAGGGTGTTGCGTGCGCATCGTTTTTCAAAAAAAACTGGCAAGCTACACACAAAGTATTCATACTGTTTAAAATAAACAAAGTATAGACATAGTTTCTGGATGTTTAACACTGTTATTCTGCTGTTGTTGGCTCGCTAGCAAATCTGTTTGCCATTGCTTACTTTGTGGGGAGCCCGCCCATTCCTTTGCAAAACGATGCGCGCGCAATACCCTGAAATTCGCCCATCAGCCAAACTATATTGCTTCTTCGATATATACTATCTGCTAGCTCATGAGTTTCTGTTAGTTTCTGCATATAGCCAGATAACGCAATTCAATAAGGCATGTAGTACACTACAGTGGAACCCCGAGTTATTACGACAACTTTTTTTCTGGCCCAAGTACATTCTAAGTACTGTAATACTATCGACGGTGGGTTATTAACGAGGTTCCACTGCACGGTATCAAAATGAATTTTAGGGGGGTCCGGGGGCATGCTCCCCCGGAAAATTTTGAAATCGAGAGTCGCTGAAATGCTATTTCCTGGCTTTTGGAGGAAGATTTTACAGACTCTAAAGGTTAAAAAACGTCATATAAAATACTCAAAACACGCAAACGTCACATAGATACTCAAAATGCATACACTCAGTAGATTGAATACACTGTTTACAGTTTATTTCCTGACACAATTCATATTGCATCAGTTTTGTAGTTACATGTCTGTTGTTTTATATCAAAAGGGGGCCCCCTGGCTACGTCCCTGTTCCACCGTATATTCAATTTTCTCAAGGCCTCAAGCTCTGCTCAAGTTCTGGTCTGGTGTGTATGTCAGGCAGCTAGTACTGACCCTATTTAATTTAATTTGATATATTTTAAGTCATGTCTTGTAAATGAAGAACACTTGTGAGTCTGAATTCTTCTTTTTCTTTTTTCTTTTCTTTTTTTCCCCTTCTTCTTCAATTTTTAAAATTCTACATAATTTGGACTGCCCTGATCAATTAAGAGATATTTTTAAACTAAGGCTTAACACGCACGACTGGGACTTGCGAGACAAAACCTTATTAGATCTCCCAAAGGTAAAAAGTGCAATAGGGCAATCCATGTTCAAGTATGCAGCTGCAAAGGATTGGAACTCTTTGCCTTCGGAATTCAGAGAACTTACGTCTATCTCTAGTTTTAAACGTAGTACTTTCATGCACCTATTAGAAACTGACAACAATACTCACATTTGTAGTTTATAAATTTCCTATAACTGTTATTTTTATTAATTTTGTTCACTTTGTATTATTGATTAGTTATTATCTATAATTAAGCACTGTTCTCCTGTTAATACCAGCATTTATGCTGATAGGATCTTCAACAGTTTAAATAAAGATTTTATTATTATTATTATTATTATTATTATTATTATTATTATTATTATTATTATTATTATTATTATTATTATTATTATTATTATTATTATTGAAGTTAGCAATTTTATTATTTACTTTAATTATTTTAAACTACTCGCGTCGTTAGATTGTGATTTATCCCTCATGTGACAAGTAAAATAGTCTGACGTTACCCAGAGTAAAATAGATAAGACTTGATAGTCGAATACCGCCTGTAGAAAGAGCTTTTAGTAACCAAACACTGACAGTTAATTGTTTTCTAATTTTTAAAGTCTTCAAAGTCATTTTCTGGGTAATTATATTTAAATTTCATAACATATTAGTTTAATGTTCTGTTAGTCTAGTAGTGCCGCGGTTGGCTTGCTTCCATCTATATGTGTCATGGTTGAAGGACAAGGAACAGAAGAAAGACGTGACGGCAAAAAACAAAGTGACTTCTGACATTTAAAAGACTAAATAAATAAACATGTTTACTTTCTGGGTTTTGTTTTGACTTCTTAAATGGTTCTGGACGGTTCGATTTAGTGTGATATTATGGGTGGGACATACATGAAGTGCATGTGGTGAAGAACGCAGTGTGAACGACCAAAAATAGTATCGCAATGTGAACGACCAAAAATAGTATCGCAATGTGAACGGAAAGTATCGCAGTGACGCAATGTGAAGGAAGGAAAAGCAAGCTCGGCCAACGCCAAGACCTTCCACCTCATTATCAGGCCTGGGTGCGTATAATCATGCATGGTGTGACGGTTTTGCCTAATGTCAATTGATTTGCGACAACAGTGTTGAAGGAAGGAAAAGCAGGCTCGGCCAACGCCAAGACCTTCCGGATCACCTCATCAGGTCTGAGTGCGTATACCGTAGTCATGTCATGTCAATTGATTTGCGGCAACAGTGTTAAGGCATGAGCCCCAGGCCAAGTTGGGCGGCAGTATCGTGTCGTGTTGGGCGGCAGTATACTATCGTGTCGCCCTCATGGGCAGACCACAATTCATGTGGTCAGGCTAGACGCAAAGCACATAACATGCGATACATTATGTGATATGTTCATGGTGCAAGTAGAATTGTAGCTAGTATAATCGCTGACCTTTGTAGAAATGACTTTGTCATTAAAAATAAAACTCGAAATAAAAATATAATGCAGAATACATAGGGTGGAATATGTTCACCGGCCGCTACGATGAGAAAAAGAACCCTTATTTTCACAATATTATTTTTGGCACTTTTTGGATATATATATAACTGGACTGCGGGACGTTCCTGTATAGGACAGTATGTATATATACTCGAATTAGCCAGAAAGTAGCCAAATAGCTTGTCCCTAGCCAGACAACTAAAACTGGCGCTTGTCTACAAGACAACTAAATTAATTTTTTTATTTCTTTGATTCCCCAGGATTCCAGCTGACAAAAGGCTGCCATTTCACCTGATGAACTAATAAAGCAACTGAACCAAAAATCGGATTTACCTCCTGTTGACTGGGATCGTGAGACAACTGCATCTATGTTGGTTTCTGGGAAACATGCGATAACATCAATAATGTTATAAAAGGTTGGTGTACTGTCGAAAAGTGTAGTGAAATCGGATAGTCGGATAATCATGTGACATAAAAGTAGCGTGCTGCAGTGTAGAAACAACAATCGAAATATAGTAAGGTTAGATATACTGCCGAAACAGAGAACGTAGGAGTCTAACGTTTCGAGCGAAGGCCCTTCGTCAGAGAGAAACGTCTCTTCGTCTCTGGCGAAGGGCCTTCGCTTGAAACGTTAGACTCCTACGTTCTCTGTCTAACCTTTTTAATCATGTGACATAATCGGGTTGTTAATCAGGTTGATAATCGGGTTGATAATCGGGTAATTGCTAATCAGGTTGATAATTGCAACCCGAGTAGACCGGCTAATACTAATTCTCAGAGTCTTCCCAAATTTAATTAGAACTGTGATTAGAACCGACAAAAGATCTTGCCTTATGTTCAGAACATGGCTGAGATCAAGCCTGAACCAAGTCATTCAGTCATCCATTAGTCTGAACAACCTAATTACCCAAATTAACGAAAATGTTGACAAAAGGATGTCAATGGTGGAAAAAAAAGAGAAAACAAACGAAGAGCGCAATTGTTAAAGTTGTATGTATGTATGCGTGAGGATGTTACACCCCTCAATTTTCTCACTCTGGTGAAAGTCGACCAAAAAATCCTGATTCAAGCGTGATCTGAACTCTCCCCTTTCAGTTCAGTTCAGTTCAGTTCAGTTCAGTTCAGTTCAGTTCAGTTCAGTTCAGTTCAGTTCAGTTCAGTTCAGTTCAGAAAATGTCTGTCCATTGATTTACCAGTTGAAATCGAGTCTTATCTGATTTCACCATTGCTATCTAGGATGTCGTTTGGATCTAGGAGGCCGTTTTTGGCCAGTTCAGGCAGGAGTGGGTTAACCACTTGTTATTACCCATTGCTGTGCTGCCTATGATGTCTGAGGGTTCTCTCTTTGACGAGTAAAATAGTTTGGCGTTATCGTTAGACTGAGTAAAATAACGAAGAGGCTATTTTGCCCAGTTCAGGCAATAAACACGTAGAGCGGACAACCAGTAACCGAAAAAACGAAAGATAATTAACTGGATTACGTCCGAGTCAACATTTTAAATTCGCTTGACCTTAGCAGTGTAAACTACTGTTTTTTGAAGATAATTCTCATATCAAATCTAGAGGGTGTCATAGTGATACAGTCGTCGGCAGAAAGAACTTTTTTAGAAATATGATTTGATCTTATCGAACACAATCGTTATCGAACCCAATCGTTATCGGTTCTGCCTTATTTCCTGAACAAATTAGGGGTGGTCCATGGGCTTGGCTCTCTGCCTTTATCAAATTCGAGATAAACGGCGTTTTTCTCATCTGATTTTTAAAACACCAAGATCGGTTGCCCCGGCCAAAAGCAAAGCGAAGTGGCTGCCTTATTCACGCACTTCGAACATCTTGAGAACACAATGCGTGATTTCAAAGTGTTGAAAAATTTATTGGCAGTTACCGTAATACTTCATCCGGCTCTTCACTCACTTGGCTTCCCACTGTTCCACTTCAAACAACATCTTTCATCTTCATTTAGGTTTTTATTTGTACTTGGTAATTCCGAGTGAACAACGATTTCTATGCAGAGGAAATCCTTAAAAAATACGCGCAAAAATCACTTGAAACTTCCCGCAGGCAATCGAAAGTGTGTCTTTGTTTTACCATGTTACTCCTTCGCTGTGTGCGGTATTGAATGACAATTCTCCCCATGACGGGTGGACTTGTTTAATAAAAGCTGGTCATACTGACCTGTAAGAAAATCCGGAATTGGTTTTGTGTAACCCCCCAAAGGCCCCCATCAAAGAAAACTCAATAAACTGCGCTTGCCCGGTGTCCGTGCATTGTTTTCGCGCAATCCGCGCGCTGTCCCGCCACATTCATTTTCCAAATGAATTCTTTTCATTGATTTATAAAAAACACAGACAGATAATATCAGATCAATCCATTTTTGCGGTGTTACGTCAGCACTGAAGTGGGAAAGATTGGAACACGAAATTGTAGATAAAATCTGGGGCAAATTCTATAAACTGGGGCAATAATCAAACATTGAACGAAGCGAGGGTATCAGTGGAATTGCGATAGATGTTTTTTTAATAACACGAGGTTCTAGGTATCAACTCTGAAGTTAGGCTGAAGTTATATACCTGAGTCCTGATTTCGATCTGTGGCTATAATTGTTCTTGATGGGAAAGATTAAAAATATAAAGGACGCGCGCGTTTGCAACAACAGAGGTTGAGCTATCAAAGTATCGAGAACTTGTGTACTAGCGCAATAATGACAAGCTCCTTATACACTACAACGCGGATTAAAGAGCCTCATCATTGTTAATATTAATCCTGCATCCCTATCCCAGGATTGAAGTAAGTCAAGTAAAACATTAAATATCATTACTCGGTAGTACATGACACAAAACGTTGACACCGAGTCAAAAATCTTGCGCGTTTCGTGGAAGATATATCAGAGTATAATTTTGTACGCGAATAGTGATAAATATCACAAGTTCTATCAACTAAGACTTGTCTGCTGTATCCGGCCTGGTATAGTGAACTTCGCTAAGCTAAAGACTACTACTGCAGTAACACGCAAAAAACGCAACAGTTCTAATTAGCGCATTCAAAATATAAAAATATGCGCCTCGTGTTTAATGGATCGTGTATCAGGCCTCACCTTTATGGTCCCAGGTAATATTCTTCGCAATCTGGGCGGTTGTTTTTGAGTTATTCCACCAGCGACCTTCAGAGGTCGAGCACATTGGGAGTATAAAGCCACAGAGGAAGACCCAAGTCAGGAAATATCTTAACGCCATTCTGTATTAAAGGACACGTTAGCTTTGCTAGTCTTTGCCGCTGTTTAGTTGTGACTCCGTTCGCTGAACTTTGCCTTCTGGCGGTAAACACCAACAACGTGCAAGTGCTCTCGTGGTGATTCTGTTGAGTGAAACTTGGCAAGATCTTTTATGAGCGACGTCGTGCTGCGCGCTCACTTCCTTTCCTGGCGTCAAATTTAATCAAGGAAGCTCTTAAGACCATTAGCACCGAATTGAATAAAAAAATAATTAAAATATCCTCAATAAATTAGGAACAATAAACGATTTATCTCGATGCGAGACCAATTTCTAATCATCCTCGTTTGAAAAGACGTCAAAGGAAATACGAAATATACTTGTGAGTTCATTCGATCCGAAATTATACCGACGGACGCTGACAAGACTGGGAAAAGTCCTTATACGTAAAGTAGTACATTGTAGTCAGACGGACCATGAGGCTATCAGTTTACATATTTTATAGATCTCTTTGTACATATATTGATTATTTTTTTATTTAGTTTAACCACAGTGGTTTAACGCGTCGAAGGTTGCAGACTGGTGGTTGAAAACTTGTTCATCAAAAATCATTTGAGTTTTGTCAGAAAACATATAACAAAAAAACCCAAAAAAAACATAAAACTAGAAAAAAAAAATACTCTCGAACTGTACGACGTGGTTTAACTCTTTCATCGGTGGATTTTCCCTGTGGCGAAAAAATTCGTCTGGCCCCCCCCCCCCCCCCCCCCTTTTGATATAAAACAACAGACATGTAACTACAAAACTGATGCAATATGAATTATGTCAGGAAATAAACTGTAAACAGTGTATTCAATCTACGGAGTGTATGCATTTTGAGTATATATGTGACGTTTGCGTGTTTTGAGTATTTTATATGACGTTTTTTAACCTTTAGAGTCTGTAAAATCTTCCTCCAAAAGCCAGGAAATGGCATTTCAGCGACTCTCGATTTCAAAATTTCCCGGGGGAGCATGCCCCTGGACCCCCCTAAAAATTTATTTTGACTTCGGCTCTTCCCCCCCCTTTCAAAATCCTGGCTACGTCCCTACTTGAGCCAGTCAGATATGTTGCCCAGAAAGAGTTAGCTCATTGATGTATTCAAACAACACGTATATGATATAACACAGACAATAAGACATATATACTCTTCCATTTACGCGGTGGAAGTACAACACAGCTTTCGGAACCTTATAAATTCACCATCCTGTTGCTTCTGTATCATATTCAATATGTATCCTGTATTTTGTACATTGTTGTTTTCAGCTTAAGTTGGTAAAGTTTTTTCGTGTGTTTTTGCTGTACAAGCTGTCGTAAGTTAAACTCAGAGCAAAACTCTGAGCAGCTCCTGGTGGGACTCGAACCGACAACCTCCCGAATGCTAGCCGGGCGCTCTCGCCATTGAGCCACTATAACTCCGATGGTAGACCGAGGTTGTTTTTCGATATTTACTGTATATCCTGTATATTGTCGTGTTTTTTTAAAGTGATTGTATTAGCTGTTACGGTTACCTGAGCCTATTGTCTTAATGTCTCTATTTATGTTTGTAATGTCTATAGCGAAGTTAATGAAATATAATAGAGATATAAATAAACATCTTAATTCAATTAGTTGCTATGTAAAGTTTCAGACTGCATTAGCCATTGTTTCTATGATTTTCAGGCAGTTAATTACAGTGGATTTCAAATGACTGTACGGCATATGTGGCAGCTGCATGTTGCAATCGGTTTCAGATTTGTGGGAGGTTGGGAAGTTTGTTCAGATACTGGAACCTATACATTGTATTGAGGGGGAATTTTGACTCCAAAAAATTTCGTGCACTTAGAAGAGAAAAGTCCTTAGAAGAAAATCCGAAAACAAAATTCATTAGGAAATCGCATAAGCTATAATCCCTTATAAGGACTTTGAAAACTTAGTGAATCAAAGTCATTAGACTGATTTGAGAATCATATATCAAGAGCCAAGTGCCAGACCAGAGGCTCTAGTGCCAGACAAAAAAAGTAATATAGAGTAATATGTTAACTGTAATTTAGTTAAAAAGTAGAGTGCTGCGTAGGCAGGTAAAGTGTTAAGATTTTTAGTTTATTTCGTTACTAAAAACTTGTAATTGTAAAACTCTGTAATTTAATAATAAGTATATTATTTAGTCTCTTAGCTTGGAGTTTGTATAATTTCAGCGACAGCTTGTACAGCAAGAACTAACAAAATTATACAATTGTAATTTAGTCAACCTATACGGTTAACCATTTTCCCATCAGCACTGTTTTCAGAAACCTTGCAGCCAGTGTTAACTGTTTTACTTTATTCACTGTTAAAGCTAAATGCGGCAACCTTATATCGGTATTTGTTGGTATATGGCAAACAATACTACTCAAGTATAATCTGTTACAAGCCTACAACATGCACTGATAACTGAACAGTAACTATATAAAACAGCATTACTACTGTTATCATATATATAGCGGCCGAACAACATTATTCTTAAACCGGCAATATTGTTCGATTTGTTCATTGTTTCAACATTATAGTATCCATATGTTCTTTCAACTTTATTTAGACCAATAGAGAGAGAAAAAAAAAGGTATAAAATTACGAGTCCAAATTCGGCGAGCACGAACGAGAAAAGTCCCATGCGAGGTGCTCACCGTAAAATTAAAATAAAATAAAAAGTAATGATATGTACATAGATCTATCGAAGATTAAGTTGGACTAGACATGACAGGAACAATTCCTGCATATGGAATAGGAACAAGGCGAATCTGGGTCAAAGGTAGTGTTTATGAGTTCAGTATAAGTTAGGCGTAGATAGGACTTAAACCTAGTTAAAGAAGAAAATATATCAGATGGTGCATGCTTAAGTAAATAGTTCCAGGGTTTAACTATTCTATTAAAGTATAAGATCCTTGAAAGGTACTAGTTTTACATTGTGGGGTTTTAAGAAGTGAGGACGAGCCAGATCGGGTGTTACAATTATGTACCGGATTAAAATAGTCGACGTTTAGATCTATAAGTTTATATTTACATTTGTAGTAAAAAATCTAGTCACGGATTTCACGGTCGTAGGCTAGTGGCAAAAGGTTTAAGACTTTTAGACGTTCAGAGTACGTCAGTTCTCCTCGTTTCTTCTTTAGAATCCATAACGTAGCTTTCCTTTGAACACCTTCCACCCTCTCCATCCATATACACCTGTCATTCAATCTGTGAAAACTCGCAACAACAGCTTGTCGACCCCCGTTGAGCTTCTCAGATCGGAGAAGTAGATTTTGAGTGATTTAATTCTCATATAATTCAGAATTGTTTATTTGATCTCACGAGAATTCCTATAGAGAACCAATTGTAACTGGAATAAACAATAGAAAAGATAGATATAAACAATAAGACAGCGCTTGTGATTTATTATTTTTAATTTAAAAGATTTTAAAATATTTAAAAAATAAATGAATACACTATCAAGGTTCGACACCTGTAACCCAACCCATAATAAGGATTTAAACCCTACCCCAACAAGCCCATATGACTGATAACAGAATAAGTACCTGTTACAATCATGAAAGAAAAAAACACGGTATTAACACGAGCACAAAGTGAAAGTGTTAAGATGACGACATTTAGGACAAATTAACTTATAACAAGGACGTAGCCAGGGGGGAGCCGGGGGAGCCCCCCCTTTTGATATAAAACAACAGACATGTAACTACAAAACTGATACGATATGCCATTGTGTCAGGAAATAAACTGAAAACAGTGTATTCAATCTACCGAGTGTATGCATTTTGAGTATCTATGTGACGTTTGCGTGTTTTGAGTATTTTATATGACGTTTTTTAACCTTTAGAGTCTGTAAAATCTTCCTCCAAAAGCCAGGAAATGGCATTTCAGCGACTCTCGACTTAAAAATTTCCCGGGGGAGCATGCTTCCGGACCCCCCTAAAAATTTATTTTGACTTCGGCTCCCCCCCCCTTTCAAAATCCTGGCAACGTCCCTGGGCTTGAGCCAGTCGGATATGTTGCCCAGAAAGAGTTAGCTCATTGATGTATTCAAACAACACGTATATGATATAACACAGACGATAAGACATATATACTCTTCCATTTACGCGGTGGAAGTATAACACAGCTTTCGGAACCTTATAAATTCACCATCCTGTTGCTTCTGTATCATATTCAATATGTATCCTGTATTTTGTACATTATTATTGTTTTCAGCTTGAGTTGGTAAACTTTTTTTCGTATGTTTTTGCTGTACAAGCTGTCGTAAGTTAAACTCAGAGAAAAACTCTGAGCTACTGGCGGGACTCGAACCGACAACCTCCCCACGAATGCCAGCCGGGCGTTCTCGCCATTGAGCCACTGGAACTCAGATGGGCAGACCGAGGTTGTTTTTCGATATTTACTGTATATCCTGTATATTGTCGTGTTTTTTTTAAGTGATTGTTCTTGTTCAAAGCCGCACTGCATGTAATTGGCATTAGCTGTTACGGTTACCTGAGCCAATTGTCTTAATGTCTCTATTTATGTTTGTAATGTCTATAGCTAAGTTAATGAAATATAATAGAGATATAAATAAACATCTTAATTCAATTAGTTGCTATGTAAAGTTTCAGACTGCGCATTAGCCATTGTTTCTATGATTTTCAGGCAGTTAATTAATTACAGTGGATTTCAATGATTGTACGGCATATGTGACAGCTGCATGTTGCAATCGGTTTCAGGTTTTGTGAGGTTGGGAAGTTTGTTCAGATACTGGAATCTATACATTGTACTTGAGGGGGAATTTTGACTCCAAAAAATTTCGTGCACTTAGAAGAGAAAAAGTCCTTAGAAGAAAATCCGAAAACAAAATTCATTAGGAAATCGCATAAGCTATAATCCCCTATAAGGACTTTGAAAACTTAGTGAATCAAAGTCATTAGACTGATTTAGAGAATCATATATCAAGAGCCAAGTGCCAGACCAGAGGCTCTAGTGCCAGACAAACTGAAAAGTAATATTTAACAAATAAAACATAAAGCTCCGTGCGTATGTACTCTTATAAAGGCACGTTTGACGTCATTTGAACACGAAAGAAGTTGGGTAGAGGCACGAGGCGATAGCCGAAAAAAAAAGTATAAAATTACAAGTCCAAATTCGGCGAGCACGAACGAGAAAAGTCCCATGCGAGGTGTTCACCGTAAAATTAAAATAAAATAAAAAGTAATGAAATATACATAGATCTATCGAAGATTAAGTTGGACTAGACATGACAGGAACAATTCCTGCATATGGAATAGGAACAAGGCGAATCTGGGTCAAAGGTAGTGTTCATGAGTTCAGTATAAGTTAGGCGTAGATAGGACTTAAACCTAGTTAAAGAAGAAAATATATCAGATGGTGCATGCTTAAGTAAATAGTTCCAGGGTTTAACTATTCTATTAAAGTATAAGATCCTTGAAAGGTACTAGTTTTACATTGTGGGGTTTTAAGAAGTGAGGACGAGCCAGATCGGGTGTTACAATTATGTACAGGATTAAAATAGTCGACGTTTAGATCTATAAGTTTATATTTACATTTGTAGTAAAAGATCTAGTCACGGATTTCACGGTCGTAGGCTAGTGGCAAAAGGTTTAAGACTTTTAGACGTTCAGAGTACATCAGTTCTCCTCGTTTCTTCTTCAGAATCCATAACGTAGCTCTCCTTTGAACACCTTCCACCCTCTTCATCCATATACACCTGTCATTCAATCTGTGAAAACTCGCACAATAGCTTGTCGACCCCCGTTGAGCTTCTCAGATCTGAGAAGTAGATTCTGAGTGATTTAATTTATTCTCATATGATTCAGAATTGTTTATTTGATTAAATTATTTAATCTCACGAGAATTCCTAGAGAACCAATTGTAACTGGAATAAACAATAGAAAAGATAGATATAAACAATAAGACAGGGCTTGTGATTTTATTTTTTTTTTTAATTTAAAAGATTTTAAAATATTTAAAAGATAAATGAATACACTAACAAGGTTTGACACCTGTAACCCAACCCATAATAAAGATTTAAACCCTACCCCAACAAGCCCATATGACTGATAACAGAATAAGTACCTATTACAATCATGAAAAAAACAACACGGTATTAACACGAGCACAAAGCAAAAGTGTTAGGATGACGACATTTATGACAAATTAACTTATAACAGTTTGATGTTGTCCTGGTGAAATAAATCCCGAAGTCTATTGAAAAAAAAGTTCTTTAGTCTACATTTAAAAACAGACAGAGAAGGTGAGGACTTGATGTCATCAGGTAAAGCGTTCCAGATTGGAACAATTCGAGGAAAGTGTTAAGAGTCCCTAAAAGTTGATGTTTTAGGGATAATGTTCAGTCTGATACAAACCGGTATAGTAGTGTTCTGTTCCTTCGGGAAGAGCGAGACTCGTTACCCTTCAACAGCCGTTTAAACGAGACGAAAATGAACAAGTTTTAAAGCATTTATTCAGTATATTTCGACCCGTAAAAAAGAATGCTCACAGAAGCGTGAATCGAGCAAGTGAACAATGAATCCCAACCCCCTGGCTATGAACACTAGCCAATAACGTGCGGCATAGCGTGAAAATGCCACGAAACGAAATAACAATGACGACATGCAAATACTAACTCTAAAGGCCTTAGTGGCCAGAACAAGTAGGACGATGGGAATTTCTCGTGCAGAATGTAAAATAATTATAGATAAGTTGATAAATTTATCATCGCACTTGCATTTAAAAAGAAAATACAAGATCGAGATATTCAAACCAGTAATATACACTTAATGTCTGCTCCCTCGGGAAACAGTTAGTTTTGTTTTCCCGAGAGTCTTGATATTTCCCGAGACGAAGTCGAGGGAAACATCGAGACTCGAGGGAAAACAAAACTAACTGTTTCCCGAGGGATCAGACATTAAGTGTTTTGTTGTATAGCTTGAGTTTCGATGAATAATTTCGACGTTTATCCAGGGAAAGTACACAAAAGACAAACGCTAAGACTTAACCAAAACATTTCGCCTGGCTCCGTAATTTCACTTCAACCAAACAAATATAAGTCTCAGAACAAAAGAACAGCAATACATTTCTCCAGTTAATCTTCACACATGCTTTGAAGACCTATAAATATTCTTTTTTCCTTACCAAACCAGCCTTTGTTTATAGGAAACCGCGAAGAGTTCAAACTTCCAGCGGTCAACAATTGAAAACTTATTGCCCGCTCGGTAGACATTGAAATTTAGCTAAGGTCATGTGACCACAAACCAACCAATGACAGTCATCGTGGTATCCAGCGAAACTCTAGCTATATAACAACTAAACTTATTTAAAATTAGCCCAAACCAGTGATTTGGACTGTGATCAAAGTCTATATACTTCTCAGATCTAAGAAGTTCAGCGGGGGTCGACAAGCTATCGTGTGAGTTTTCACTGACTGAATTACAGGTGTTTTTTCACGCTCATGCACACAGGCTACTTTATAGTTAGCAACAGTGAAGTCAACAGCTGTTTGTTTACAATCGTTGAATGAAACAGAGGGGATGGCAATGAAGAACAGTGTTCTGGATTTTTCTATATTAAGTAGATCATCTAATGAGCTTGACCTTTTGATTCATGAGCCGAACCTAATGCAAATGGACATAAACAAAGGATTTAGCTCATTTTCATTAGGTTCGGCGCATGAGAAGAGCGACGTTTGACCTAGGCTGAGTCTTTTGATCCATCGTGATTCTCCGTCACTTAATTTTCAGCTATCGTCTATCCCTATTTGTTTATTTCTATAATATTTGCTTGTTTCCATAATTAATTTTCATTCTTCACTATTCATGTTATTACTTACTCACTTCCTCTTTATCTAATATAAACGTTTGCACGCCTCAATTGTAATTACTTTACTGATGATGGTTCAAGTTTGAACCGAAACGTTTAAAGGAATAAAATGTTTTTCGTCTTGGTACTACGGCTTCCTCATTCTTAGTGTTCTCTTAGTTGTTAACATGGTTGTTGAAACGTGTTCGTAAGTTGTCATTGTGTTGACAGCTGAACAATGATACTGCACAGTCATGCGCCTATCATGTCGAAACAGAACGCTGAGCGTTGTCCCAGCAATTTCCGCCCATCCCAAATTAATCCCCATCCCCAAAACGTCAGCCAAGCTTCGTCGACTACATTGTTCATACATTTTCTCACACCTGTTAAAAACTGACGTTTCTTTAAATTCATCTACAACCTGTTAATCGAGTCGCGGACCCTAAACATGTTTTTGCCTATTTGACAACTGCCAGGCAAATATTTGATTGATAACTGCCAACACAATCAGTGCCAACAACTGATGGGAATACCAACGAATTTAGCAACGAAATTGGTGCCCATTCAGCTGGGAGCTTAGCCTGCGAAGCAGACGGCTGTTTGGGGGGAGGGTTTATTTTTTTGGGGAGGGTTTATATTTGGGGTCATGGAATATATAAGAGGGTTTGCGATAGACTTCTTATAAAGTCTCGAATCGCGTTCGATATTTGCTATATACCCTTCCCGTATCCCGACGTCGCTGACGTTAGCTGATCCAATCCAGAACAACGTCTTCCAAATCCCAAATCCCGTTGTTCGATTCTCCTTAATTCCCGAATCACGACAGCAAGTATTTCTAGATCTCGTTTCCCGTCACCTTTTTTAATCCCGAATCTTGTTTATTTTTTCTGTTTAATGTTGTATCCCGTTTCTCGTTATCAAATGATAATGGTTTATATCTCGCGTCTCGATAAACATATTGTGAAACCTTCGCATAAGTTTTGGTTAAATTTTGACAACGATTTAGACAACATTTAATTGTATTTATTTTTCTTTACTGAATGCACTGATTGTTTGATTAATTGTTAATTTGCGAAGGAAATTATGGGAACATATTACTCCACCCAACTTTATCAATTAAATCAGTCCGGAAAACATTGAGCAACTACACGGACAATTAAGATAAGACACGCCTTGTATATAGACGCAATCGACATATTTGGGTGACTGAAATGTGACTTGGTCTATAAATATTACAGTTTTGAACGTGCAATCAATAATACATGGCTGTGCGGAAATATGAAATTTATTTCGAGTGTTGACTATTGGATATCTCACGAGTGAGCAAAGCGAACAAGTGAGATATCTTGGTCAAGACGAGAAATAAATTTCATATATTTCCAAGCATTAATGTATTGTTCTGTTTATTATATAAAAAATACTTTTAATAACAATTTCATAATATTCAATATAGGTACAATCATAGCCGAATTTATTGCAACAGCACATAAAAATCGCTATCACCTTTGCTCTGCTAGTCTGCTGTATGATGGCCTAATCATGCATGTATGGCCATGATTGAAACTTGTCCAATTAAGTGCACGTATATTTGATCACGTGCAAAGCCTCTTATACCCGATATTCAGAAAAAAAAAAAATTTTAAATTTTAAACGCTTGATATTTTAAAGTTGATAAAAGACTGCTTTTCGTGTTTTCAATATTACTTTAATTTAATTTGGTTAAAAATTCTAGTAATTCTACATATTCAAGCATCAATTTCAAAAGCAGCCTTTAAGCAAAACAAACGATTATTGGTTTTATCTTCACGCACATCTGCCTGCACTCGGTACTTTCCCTGCAAGATAAATAAAAAAATGTTGTTATAAACGGAACTATCAGCAAGATGCTTTTACATAAACAAGGAAAACGTGCTCATAAGATTAACCCTTTCCTGCGCATCGTTGTTGTCAAACAGCTGTATCTTTTTACAAGTAATATTGGGCATTTCACTCGATTACATAGCGTGTGTGTACTAAGGATTTTGGATGAAGGAAAATTCGAGTGTAGAATATATACATTTTAAGACCAAACCGGGACCAGTTGCGAAAAATGCAACTACACAGGCCTTCCGGGAGGAAGGTTCGTGGGTTCAATTCCTGCCGGAAGGCCTCCCAGTTTGGTCTTAAATTGTATATATTCTACACTCGAATTTTCCTGTATCTTTTTACTCTGTCTAACGCCAGACGATTTTACTCGTCAATGGGGGGGAGATGTCTCGGAGAGTCATGCGTGAAAGAGTTAATCAATTAAGAACTGAATGTTTTTGAACCCCAAACAGAAATCAAACCTGCAAACCTTTTTTAAGAAATACTTTATGTACTATTTAAAACATGAGCAGCAATGTTTTATCAGATTTAAAACACGAGGCGATAGCCGAGTGCTTTAGATCTGATAAAACACGTACTGCCAATGTTTTAAATGGCTTCAAAAACTATCCTTATAATAAGCTCATATAGAAATCAATTTTGAAAATTGAAGTTGATGAGCCGCAAAGTCGAAGAACTGAAAAGTTCATCGAAAATAGCGAGCGTGTCTCTATCACATATAGAGACACGTCACGGTCATGATTTTCCTTTGTGTTTTCCTCATGAATTATTAATAAGTTTTTGAAATAAAAGGAAAAAATATAACGGGTTCCAGAATTTTCAAATATTCTAAGTAACTTTTTTATGGCAGTACTATAAGATACGGATAACAATATGATATTTGTGTGTTTTCTATCAACTGCAAACTCCAATTATAATCTTTCATCTGAGAATTTGAGTTGGAAAAAGTATTGTATTGTAATGTATTAAGCGTAAGTTCCCATAATCTTTTTCTTAGAATTTGAGTATGGTGAACGTCCATGGATGATGGATCGTCTGTTAAATATAAGCTCCCACAATGTAAAGCATGTCCCACAATCTTTTTTGAAGGATTTGAATTTGGGAACGTCTATTTATCGTTAGTCACAATATTGAGGTAGGATTTTAGTTTGAATAAAATAAGGTTAAACTTGACGATGAAACCTTGTTTCCCTAGTCTCGGCAACAGCAGATATACCGGCTGCAATCTTACAGGTATACGTAAGATGAGACTTGTTTTTACAAATGTACATCTGATTACTTACATCTGTTAAAAAAGCTGGTACGTCTATATCTGGAATATCTATGGTCTTTGTTGGGAGCTCCTGTAAGCCAATCTGGTAATCACTTGAAACAAGGAATTAATAATTAAACATCTTTGATAATGGTAACTGACCCTACCAGGGGCGTAGCGTGCGGGTGTGTGTGTGTGTGTGTGGGGGGGGGGGGGGGGGGGGTGTCGCCCCCCCCCCCCCCCCACTTTTTACTGAACTTGTCGGTAAAACGCGGAGTCGGTCGGTAATGACTAGAGCCGTCGGTAAAACCGATCGGTTAAACTGGAAGTTTGAAAACCTTGTGATAAATAAACCTGTCGGCTATCGGTAAACTGTTCGTCTACATTAAAATTGGTTGTCGGTAAAAATGATTTTTAGGCACAGTTCAAAGTTTCCCAGTTGTAAAAATGTTTGATTTAATTAATGTGGGATTTCCCCACATGGCTTTACAAGATGATGGGAAAAGTGATTTGTCAGTTATTCAGCCCAATTCAGATTCCTCAAAACATGGAGACAGTGCGCCAAAGTCAAAGAATCCATTTGAGACCGAGGCTGATGAGCTATCCGATGCTGGCGATGCAGAATTATTACTAAGAACTGAACTGCCCGAGCCTGAGGATCCTGAAACAACATTACCAGATGATAGGAAAAGTGATTTTTCAGTCCGTCATCCCAGTTCGTCGAGTATTAAACGCCATTTTAATGAATCTGATGATGAGCATACATCACAAACCTGTTCAAACGATAGCCAACAAAAGCGAAAAAAGATTGACGATTTCGAAGAAACAATTGTCATGGAAACTTCTCCAGGCTATGAGGAAACTTTTAATAGTTCATCTGATAGCGAAAGCTCGTGTGATCGTGGAAGTTCTAGTGAGACGGGCCAGACGGAGAGTGGACATCAAAATCCGTCGGCTATCAAAGCAGACTGTGAACTAGCTGGCGTGATAGGAGAGGTCATCGAGTTATTAGAAGAAGGAAAAATATTTCCCAATGACTTGAAAGATCCCGATGCATTGTTGGCAGACATCGAAATGATGGGGAATGACATCGAAAAGAGTGGTGCAAAGAATTTACGGGATGCAGCAAAGTGTCTCCTCGGGAAGCAACGTTTTCACCCAAGCCTTGCTAAAGCTTACCAATTAGCGTTGACCATTCCAGTATCCGTCGCAAGCAATGAACGTTCCTTCAGTAAGTTAAGGCTGGTAAAGAACCATCTGAGATCGACAATGAAAGAAGATCGTCTTGATGACTTAATGATTTTATCCAGTGCAAATGACATTTTGGACTGCCTTGACCTGGATAAACTTGCCGACCCGTGGTCCATATGCAAAGGAAAGTTAAAATTTAAAACGATAATGCATGCAGCATGCGCGTTTTGTACTTTTTTATGATTTACTACACTGTCTTGTGATTGAAAATACAGTGCATTGTATTTGTAGATTTACAATGACTAACTGTTTTACTTATAGACTTATAGCGGAGTTATAGGATCGCAAGTTGCAACCAACGATAGTTTATATGTTATGACACTTATTTAGTGAATAGTGATATATAATTATGATAAAGGTGTTTATGCAAAATAAATATTAAAACATGAAGCTATAACGGTGGATTTCGTATGTATATATAACCTCGTGCCTAGATACTTTTCTCCGGAGGAGCGTCCACGGCCACGTGTTCGTCGGTAAAACTTAGACGTTACACCCCCCCAGTCAAAATGGTCACGCTACGCCCCTGGACCCTACCTACCTGCCTACCTACCTACCTATCTACCTACCTACCTACCTACCTACCTACCTACCTACCTACCTACCTACCTACCTACCTACCTACCTACCTACCTACCGAATGAACGAACAAACGAACGAACGAACGAACGAACGAACGAACGAACGAACGAACGAACGAACGAACGAACGAACGAACGAACGAACGAACGAACGAACGAACGAACGAACGAACGAACGAACGAACGAACGAACGAACGAACGAACGAACGAACGAACGAACGAACGAACGAACGAACGAACGAACGAACGAACGAACGAACGAACGAACGAACGAACGTACGTACGTACGTAACCAAATGTACATAGGTGACTATATTTGAATATCTCCTACTTACCACGATCCCATCTGTTTTATACAAGGCACTGTTGGATACCACGCCAAAAATTTCTTTTCAATCTTAACTTTTACAGTATACTTCAGATTGATGGCAGCCTTGATTCGTAGTTTCACACCTTGTTCCAACGAGATGGGATAAGGCAAAATCGTGAGGTTTGCCACGAGAACTGGGGCAGAGGAATCTGTAAGACAAAAAAATTATTATATTGGGAAGAATTACTCTGATGACTACAAAATAGTGACAAAAGTGTGACGAACAGCCAAAGCTGCAAAATTTAGTGCGTAATTTATGTCGTCCTAATTGAACGTTCGCTATTTTTTTCAACTCATTGGCGGCGCAAGCCGTAGATTTTCTACAATGGAGTGGCTAATTCATCGATAAGTCATCGTGGCTCAGTAGTCAGAGCATTGCACTAGAATCGCAAGGTCGTGGGTTCAATTCCTGCGGAAGGCCTGTGTAGTTGCATTTTCGCAACTGGTCCCGGTTTGGTCTTAAAATGTATATATTCTACTGACCAAAATCGTTGCCATTGAGGAGCCAGGCGGAAAACGAAGTCTTGTTAAAAATATGATAGCCCAGCAAATAACTTTAAGTAAAGGCATAATGAACACATAGTATATAAAATGTTTATTACTAACGTTTCTTCACATCTGAAGATGTTACTGATTAGGTAACGAAACCTTAGTAATAAACATTTTATATATTATGTGTTCATTATGCCTTTACTTATATAAAGCTATTTGCTGGGCTATCATATTATATATTCTACACTCGCATTTTCCTTCACCCAAAATCCTTAGAACATGCTATGTAAGTGAGTGAAATGCCCAATATTACTTATAATTCATCGATAGAATGATAAGGTGTGTATTTTGACTTCACAAATTTTGTGCCATTCTTCGCACAATCTTCCTCGTTGAGATTTTTCATCTTCAACCCCCATGCCCCTATTCACTGCTGAAAACTTTCGCGCGTTTATCAATTGGAATAAAAAAAATATCAAAACACACACTAACAGACACTAGTGAACAACATTGAATAGGGGGAGAGGGGGGAAAGCCTTCAATATGTCTGGGACTGTAGTCGAGGCGGAAATTCATCTCGCCAAGTCGAAACGTACTTCATATGCACTCAGACTCAGAGATCTCTAAATTAAATGACAGTAAATTCTAAAGCTAGCTTTATTGTCGGAAAAACAGTGGTCTAGCTGGGTTTTAGACAGCGAAAAATCTCCCACAGTGCGTTAACCACAATATGCTTGAGTAGACTGAACAGAGCCAATAGATTATCTTTTGAAAATACAGTGAAATCCTGGATAAACGTAAAATCACGATTAGAAATCCTGGATATCTGGTGTTACTGCGTTTCCAGCTACCTGTAATTTTCACCCTATGACGTCAATTTCTTTTCAATTTTTTTTTTAATTCTTTTCAATTTCGTTTATTGTCTTAGCTTCTGTATATTTTCAATATAATTCAAAAGGCTGAAATGACATCAAGTGCGGAGTTGAAAATGACGTACTCTGCCTTTATTAAAAGGATCACTATAGTTGAGTGATTCGAGTCGAGTCAAAGGAGGCGACACGGGGGCCGGTTTCTAAGAGAGAGGTATAAACTAAAGAGAGGTATAAACTAGAGAGGTATAAACTTTAGCATGAGTCAGAATAGAAAGATTGGAGATGTAATTTATATTATTCATAATCATATTCTTATAAAATTAATGAATAATTATTCTCATGTTGTCAATTTGTTTCGAAGCAGATCGAATATAATTAGATTAGAATAACTTTTTAACTTGTACGTATAATTCGACCTAAGCTTTTCGTGCAATCCGGCCCTCTATTAAAGAACAAGTTTCGTATGGCCATGGGCCTTGAAGTACTGTATGGTGTATACACACTCAGAATCTAGTTATTTCTCAACCGCGAAAACCAATGAACCATAATGTATGCATGGCTACTGTGACAAAAGTTAGAATATTAACAATCAGCTGCGACCAAGCGGCAAGAAATCATTATTCGGTTATACAAAACCTACATGGGCTAAGTAGTTATTCAATTCGTCGTTTATTGGCAAGCGATTTGACGATTCGCTTAGCTATACGGCGGCCTTGCCACAATTTCTCGCTAGTAAAGGCTTCTAAAGCATCGCTCATTTGCTTTCTGTTATATACCTGCCATTACGACTGTCCATGTATGGCAGTAAAGTGCTGCGTGGGCCGTGTTTTGGATCCGATAGCAAAGTGAAAATGTGGCAAACAGTAATTGCCGGGAATAGTTTTGATAACAAAATACTGACGTTTCAAGCAGAGCCCTTTAGAGCGCTTGAAACGTCAGTATTTCGTTATCAAAACTATTCTCGGCAGTTTAACCACCTCAGTTTTCACTTTGGGATCATTTCCAATATTATATCTTGATACAGTTTATACTTACCGCAATTTTCCCATTGAAGTCGTTTTTGAGCATCGCTCACCACAAAGAGAAACAAAAAAACGCAGAATATATCACGAAGAGCCATTTCCAAACTCTCTTCTTTTCCAAATGACTTCAAAAAGTTCCAAGTAGCTTTTATGTATTCAACGATTCCATTTGAGTATATACTAATAATTATGCAGGAACAGGTTCTGTGTGACAGCTGCTTTTTCACACACACTTAAATTTATGATGCAGGGAAGCTTAGCTTGTTTCCTGTTTCTTTGTGCATGGGAATAAATTAGACGCTGATTGGGTAGATGTTTTTTATAGAAAAATCAGTAAAATTATTGTGGTTCGATGTTCTTTTAAAAAATAACAGTAACTTTTTAAGAACAGTAACTTTTTAACCTACTTCAAAGGCAGAAAAACATTAAACTGCATGTGTGGAAAAAAAACACACGTTTAACTATAATTTTGAAAATGTTAATTTCTTATATAATTGTTTTTATATACAAAATTGCTTTTACAGTGATACTAGTTTCTTGACTTCTTCTCGTTTCTTGGCTTTTATGTTATTGAGGCATTTATAAAGAGCATTGTAAGACTCGTGTCGTTTCATAACACACTCAATCAATGGTACTTGTGGTTCTTTCACAACTGGTACACGAAGACAAGACGGGCTAGATCCACTTTCGACTTTAACTTTGGTTAAATATCCACGCCTGAACTTCGTCAAATCCAAACTCTCTTTTTCGGCCTTTTTAATTCGTGGAAGAATTGGCGCTTTTGGAGTTGTCTGTTTAGATTTTTGCGTGAGGACATTTTCTTGGGGTTGTTTGCGGCGTTTGTCTTTTTGTTTTTGTTTTTCAGCAATCGTAACCTACAGAGACAGAAATATGTAACTGATTAAAATTAGAGAATGCGTTCAAACAAAGTGTCATTTCACACGAGAAATAAAACTTGCGACAGCGAACGAACGAACGAACGAACGAACGAACGAACGAACGAACGAACGAACGAACGAACGAACGAACGAACGAACGAACGAACGAACGAACGAACGAACGAACGAACGAACGAACGAACGGACGGACGGACGGACGGACGGACGGACGGACGGACGGACGGACGGACGGACGGAGGGACGGAGGGACGGAGGGACGGAGGGACGGAGGGACGGACGGAGGGACGGAGGGACGGACGGAGGGACGGAGGGACGGACGGAGGGACGGAGGGAGGGACGGACGGACGGAGGGACGGAGGGAGGGACGGAGGGAGG